>OX596205.1:9175540-9249525 GCA_951394215.1 Glyphodes perspectalis | reverse complement strand
CGCGCAGCACTCGCAGCATCGCCCGCCGCGCCCACGAACTCCACTGCTGCAGGTACATACTTTGACAGTAAGCATCATTTCAATAAACACGAGCTTGTCCAGATGACGCGTTTTTACGCACGGTGCGAGCGGCAAAATGTGCAACATGTGAAAGAATATATGTATTCAAGAATCAATAATGGCGCATTCATGGTGACGCGATTCGAGGCACGCGAGTAAAAACGCGTTATCTGTACGAACGCTAAGAATGAAAAGACGAGCGTTGAGTAATGTTATGAAGTAACGATCGACCACTTTCGTTGTTCTTTTGACTTGCATAAAATCAGTATATAAAATTACAGATTTAATAATGGTCACCTAATGAAACAAACCAGATAACACCAGATTACAGACAGTAAATTTATCAAACCTTATTGTATAATTGAAACTTATAATAGTGGACTAGCCTATAAAGAGTAGGAATAATAATAGTGATGTCTGGATTTAAAAAAAATCTTTTTTAATAAATATCTGACGACAGATACTTATTAAACAAAATGCATCAAAATTGCTTGTATCTAGGGTAACTTAAATGCTTTATATATTCGTCAGTGTTTGTTTGACAAATAAATGTAAAAATATGTGTTCAATATTTTTATATAATCTAACAGACGGACTAAACAAAATGTTTTAGTCGCCTAGCCCATTGGTCTAATTTCGTGAAATTAGTGTGGTGGAGAGATGCATCAGTATTATATTAGATTCTCGTAAAAAGACTACTCCTAGAATAATTAACATACCTTCCTAGTTCCATTTCTTCCATGGGACATACTATCCCATGGAAGAAATGGAACTAGGAAGCGTTGCAGGTTATTTGACCTTTTGAAGAAAAGCTGGCTTGATTATTGTATTTATTGTTTTGTTATTTTCTGTTCCGTTTAGCAGCAGCCTCAACAACACCAGCTGGCCCAACAACTCAGCCAGCAGGTACAAGTTCATCAGCAAGTTCACCAACAACAATTAAATCAACTTAAACTCACTCCTCATCAGGTACATATTAAAATAAATAATAATACTTACATTTTTTTAAGGAATCAATAAAAACTGTTTCATGCACAAACAAATATTTTTTAAAGGACTTTTTTTATGCTTAATTTAGTTTTTTAGTGGTAAACAATTTAAATAGTAAATAACCTTTACAGTTTATTAATAAATGCAAGAAATAGGGTTAGTGGGATATAATTTAATCAAAACAATTATAGTTATTAATATTTTTATTGCTTATTAGTGAAAATTACACTTAAGATGACCTTATTAACATTTTACATGTTTTAATATATTTAAGGTACAAATAATTATTGTCTATCATTCTCATATGGATTATCTTCAACATTTGTAGTTGACCAGCTAAAAATATTGTTATAAAATAGCAAATGCTCTTCCAAAATGCTATCCGGAACATGCTTAAAATCGTAATTTTTTTTATTCATGGGCACTTTTTAATCGTAAGCTTTGGCTGATGGAAGTGAATTAGAAGTAGTTAGTTTTTTCATTAATAAAAATTAATGTATAATCAATCCATCAATAGGTATATTCCTAGGCTATGATAGTACCTTGAAGAGGAAAGAATGTATTGACTTATGTGGTTTTTACCCAGAATATGCAACTTTTTTCAGTAAAATAAGGATGTCGAAAAAAATTTAACTTAATAGGTTTTTGAATTGACTGATTCATTTGGAAACTCGAGTTCTTCTTTATATATACAATTGTTATTTTTTCCATTCCAGCAACAAATTCTTTTAAATCAACAAAACCAATCTCACGGACAACCTACACGGATCATTACGCAACAAGGTACAATAGTAACGCAGAACATCCAGGCTCAGATGGCGCAGCACACGGTAGCCCAGACGAGCCAAAACAACGGGCCTTTACAGCAAAACACATTAGCCGCTGTACCACAAAGGTCTTCCCCTCACCCGCAGCAGGTTCAACAACAGGTCCAGCAGCAAGTGAAAAAAGTAGTAGTACAACCGAACAACGCTAACGATATGGATGATCTCGAGGAAAGCATCACAGCGGCGATACTGACCAAGCATTCGGTGAACGATAACTTGAGCAGCCCACAGCAGTTCCACACCCCGCCTCCGCCTATGCGGCAGACCCACACGCCGGGGGGCGTCGCTCAGCAACACCAACAAATGAACTTCAGCCCTCAGCCTTACCAGCAACAGCAGCAAGTCACGTACGAGCAGCCACCCCATTTACAACAGCACCCGCAGACCCTCACCCAGTTGTTAATGGATCCGGACTCCCTGGAGGACGAAAGGCAATTAGTGACGTTAACGAATGGCCAGAGGATCACGTTAGCGGAATTTAAGCGGTTGCAGCAGCCGCCTCGCACGCCGACGCAACAGCAGCAACAACAACAACAAAATAGGTTTGTTTTTACTTTAATAATTAATAGTGAAATATGAATCAAATATGTAAAATACCCATGATCCTCTGATAACAAGGTGCCATTTTCGCATTAGATTGGTTTATGTAAATGAACTAGAATTTTAATATAAATTCGTACACAATATATGGAATTTAATTATATGAAAAATTCAGTCCACAACATTCACAACATGCTGAACTGGCTTGAAATTCTTTCACAATAAATTTTTGTATAACAAACAAGTCTCACAATTTTTAAAATATAGTTAAATATAGTTCACACAGATCTTGGAAATTCCTTTTGCTCATTCATTGGGTTTTATTAGTATAGATTGTTTAAAATTTTAGCAATTTGGCGCATATGAATCGACTTGTAAATATCAAAATTTATTTTCTCAAGGGAAAGCGGTCGACAGACTTTAGTTAGAAGTAAAGAACAGCCGAGGCCAGTGCAACGAGTACCACCAATGCAAACACAACAGACACTTCAACATGGTATGAATAAATAAATATTAATTATTTTATCATTCTATATACTTATTTTGTTACCAATACATCTTAACAATATTGTAATATTTTTAGAGAGTACTGAATCGTCAGGAGGGCCATCAGAGCAACAAGCAGAACCTCAATCTGCTAAGATGTTAATTTTTCTTCAAAATGGAGAGCAGAGGCTAATAACGTTTACTCTTCCTAAAGAAAGTTGTACCCTTCAGGAAGTTCTTGAACAGGCATGTATTGATGTCTATTTTTACAAAAGAACAAAAATTCTGCGAAAATTTGCGATTTGTGTCATCTTTGCTTTGTTCTACAATTTCATGCATCCTTTTCAGGTTAACGTTCCTTTCTCAGAAGATACCCATATACAGTGTATGCAGAATACAAGTAGTGAAATAGATTATTTTGTTTCGGTTGGTTCAACCACTAGAATTGAAGAAATGTTAGAAAATCATCCTGTAAGTACAATTCTTCTTCCTTGTTCGATAATGCTACTTTTTTTATAGCATCAAGATAAGAACTGATTATTTCTAATTGTAATTATTTTTATAGATGTTGGTGGGAGATATTAGTAGTAGAAGTTCTCCAAGTGCACTATCTCAACCCCAAAGTAGTGATATGTCAACTCCTGAAAAATCCATGTGTCCAGAAAATGGTATGTGTATGTACATTTTTATAATAATATTTCATTTCAATCTATAAATCAAGAAACTTTATTTCAAGCATAATGATGCGCAAGGCTTCCACAAATCTACTACTTTGATTGAATAATGTATTTAAAGATGTCAGTGATTATTAAAGTTGTTATTATTTCAGTGAGCAACAGTCCTGAATCTCCTGGGCAGCGTTCGCCGCCTCCCCGATACGTCGACGGTATGCTAGCAGTGTGTAAATCTTGTGGATATACAGGATTTGACTTTAGTCGATGTCAAAGGTATTTTGTTATATTTTTCAATTTACTTAAATATTGCTCAAACAAACCAATTATTCTTTAGCAAACCTTCAAATTTCTTAATTGATTTCCTATCTTGGTCATATATTTTCTTCGCTAACATGGTAAAAACTTTTGCAATCCATCACATTAAACATGTTTATTATCACCCGAAACCCGAAAAAAGAGACAAGTTCCTAATCTTTGTGCTGATCTTTTGGTGTAGTTATTTGTAACTATTTTTTATTATGTTATGATTACGATAGGCCTTACTGCCCTAAACACATGTATACAGTGTTTCGGTCTTTTGCAGATGTAAAAGAGTATTTACCGAAGAACCCAAAAGTGTTCCAATAGCAAGTAAGAAAGTAGAACAAAAAAAGAAAGAACCAGAGAAAACTATCCTAGAAAAACAAAAGTAAGTACTCTAAGGATGTTTTTGTAGTTTTAATTAAATGATTGTATTTTATATAGTTCAGTCCAAGGTAATAAATGACATATCCCACTATATATATAATATTGCATATATCCTATAATACTGGTTTGTCACCATTTACATAAAAAACTAAATCCATTTTAAGATAAAAAAATAATTTTAATCATTATTTTCAGTCCATGTGGTGAGGGCATAAAACTAAATTTATTAAAAACTTCAATGAAGACTGTCAATAATAAAACTGTAAGTAATATTTATGTTCTTTTGGGATTCTGATTTCATAAATTCCTAAATAGTGGAGTAATTTAAAATAATAATTATATTCTTTAGCCTGTACAAGAGAAAAAGACCACAAGGGTGAGAAAACCTAGAGGGAAACAGCCAGACCCTGAACCTGTTATATTGACCCTAAGTTCTGACGAAGAAGATTCTAACAGCTCAATGCTTAGCAATCAGGTAACTATAACATAACTTTCAACAACAAGTACAACAACTGGTAGAGGAAATGTCACATAAAGAATTTATTACCCTACCCTACTCTTAGTATACATAAGAATATGGTACTTGTTAATCTATGAAGTTTAAATAAAGTACCCCAACAACGCCCACTGAATGACTACATACTAATATATATTATTTTGTATTGGATTATCAGCAGTAACCAGAAAAAAAATTGTAAATGGGGTTTTAGTAATAATTTTAAATTACATAAAAATCTATAGTATTACTTAAAATATGTTTTTTCTAGCATGAACAATCCATTAGTATGAAAGAACCATCATTGAGCGAAATAGAAGGTGGCACGCCAGACAGCGGGATTGGAATGGATCATGATGGTAAGTGACATTTAAAATAAATACAATTTTTTTTCCTCCATAATTCATTAGCTGATATTTTGTCTATATATGGATAACGTATACATTAGACGTAATTCATGTAATATTTTATCCAGAAATCTGTAAATTCGGCTTGATTGTATCCATTTGGATCATAACGAAGTAGAATCGACTGCATTTAATTTTATGAGTGATAAAATAAACCAAAAATACACCCGGTAAAATTTCAGCTGCTGATAATAATTTGTTAAGAAAAATTTTGTGATTTGAAAAAAAAACCACGATAATCAGTTTCGGTACTATCCTTTTAATCGATACATTCAATTGAATGCTCGGAAACTGTTGTAACACGGAAGTTTACGCGCCTCTATTGTAACGAATGAGAAGTGACATTAGTAGCTATGGTACAGCCATGGCTGTCATTTTTAATCTGTGGCGTATACTGCCGTCGAAATGGTTCTCGTGTTGCGAATTTTAGATAAATCTTTTGCGAAATAAATACAAAATAGGTTTTGCAATGTCGAAAGACGACGTAGGTAGTGAGAAAGGTAATATCGTTTTCTTTATTTCAATAACTACCGGTAGCGCTTTATCCCATATTGGGATGAGACGTATTCTAGGACCTATTTTAGATTGATTCGTAGTGTTTATTGATTTTGGTCTGGGTTTTAGGCTTTCGTTGAAAAGTTTAATACGGATATTAACCATGGTTTAATGTAAAATTATCTCAATTTCTGAACTTGTCACAATTACAATGCGTATTTATCAAGCAACACGGTCATGGTAACCTTTTATCGTGTTTTACGGATTTTACTCGTAAAGTGCGATTTAAACATACATAGGTAGTTTATTATTAAGACATTTATTTAGTTGTAAATATGTATGCGAAGTAATTTCAGCATGTAATGTTCCAAATTACATACACACATTATGGACAATGATTGTACCTATTTCATTTTAATAAGACAACATAATTTTTTAGGCATCTCTTACCAAGATTGTAATAATATTATTTTAAGACAAGGCTTAATTATTTAACAAAGATTTGGAAGTCAATATGTCGGCTCTAGAACCATAATCAGTAGCGAATTTCTTGTTTCAATGATATTGTAAGGAAGAAGTGTTACATACATAATATTATTGTATATTAGCTAAAATCATCAACATTTTTGTAGACATTAATTTCTTAAGAAAAAGTCTGTAATTTAGATAACATAATATTTTATCCTTCCATATATTTCTCAGATGGCAGCAGAGATGAAATAATCCAGCCATGTCTACAAGGAATTGTTACATCACTCAATTGCAGGACAATTAGAATTGGCTCTTACAGATATACCCCAAAAGAAAAGGTAAGAACTTAATAATACAAAAAACACTACTTGTCCTGCCCTATATATTTTCCTAATGCTAAATTAGTTGTAATAGACATAAATGGTGCCTGCTATGTCAGTATCAGTGCAGAATTTAACAATATGTTCAGTGTGTAAGTTTATTCATAATTTTTTTATGGATGATTCCACAGACCACTTGAGCCTTATGCAGGCAGTGTATCTTGACAATAAATACTTATGTAATTTAATAGATAGATATAGTATCAATTAATTTTAATATAATTTTAGGTGTACATATCATCTAAAGGTATTAAAATTGTTGCACCATCTCTGAAGAATGAAGCAAAAGATGTTGCACTACAAATACAGCTCAAAGAAGTTGTTAGGATATTGGTCCATTTTGGAAAAGGCCTTCCAGTGATTTTTGTTTATACTATGAGCAAATGTGGATTGTATATCAGGAAAGCTCTTGATATGACAGAAGATTCAGGTAATTATATAAAAGGTCAATTATTACATGTCCCAGTTTTGTAAGTAAATTAATAATGACTTGCATTTTTATTAACACTTGTTTTATTTCAACAGGACCTTACTATAATCCTATGTCAAAAATAGATCCCTATAAAAGGATAACTCTACTGCCCGAATCAATTACAGAAGAAGCGAAGGCAGCCTTTAAATCTTTGTTTGGTAAAGTAATGGATGAATTAAATGCTCGAGAAGCTAATGATATTTTGGTTAGGACATGTCCTAAAGAAAGTAATAGTGTTTCAAAAATGACAACCAGATCACTTAGTGCTTCCAGTGCCTCAGGGGCTAAGAGGTATGTATTGTTATTTAGCTGTAAATCTAGATCTCTTTTGTTTTAAATATTTATTCATATTAAGCTTAGACATTCTCATATTATAATAAATATGACATTTTACAGCTCCAACCCAGCAGAAATTCGACAGATTCTCATTTATCCCCCTGGTAAAGGTGGAATACCTATAAATACAGAAGACTACATGTGCCTAGCTCAAGATCAATTTTTAAATGATGTTATCATTGATTTTTATTTAAAACACTTAGTTCATGATGTTTTGACACCAAGTCAGAGAGAAAAGACTCATATATTTAGCACATTCTTTTATAAAAGGCTTACCACTAAACCAAGCAAAGTAAATAAAAGTTCAAATCCACATGAATGGGATAGCAGCTTGACACCAGCACAGAAGCGACATGCAAGGGTTAAAACATGGACAAAAAATGTTAATATATTTGATAAAGACTATATTGTAGTTCCTATTAATGAAAATTGCCACTGGTTTGTGGCAATCATATGCTTTCCTAGCTTGGATGGTTGTCGTAGCATGATTGATAATCGAACTGTAACTCCTCAAGAAATCAAAAAGAGAGGTAAATCTCACTAATATTATAAACGCCAAATTTTATGTGGATGGATGGATGGATGTGTGGATGTTTGTTACTCTTTCACGCAAAAAGTTATATTAAACAGTAGAATTACATACAAGCTATGTTTAATTGATGTGCCACGCGAGCAACGCCGCGGGCAAAAGCTAGTGAATTTATTCATCAGACTTAATTACATATAAGCTATAACATCGTAAAATAACGATATATTTTGTTTAACAGAGCGCAGGTCATCCATGCAAATAGGTAACACTACAATCACACCATTAACTAAACAGGAACAACTTACATTAAGTTGCGACTCTGATAACCTTAGTGAACGTGATGAAGCTGAAGCCGAGGTACATTCGTTTTTTATATTTAAATATACACTTATATTTTTACAGATAATGTAAATAATGCAATATATGTATATATTATTTTATAACATATAATTGAAAATCTTTTTTTTTTTCAGGAAAGTGATTTGGATATGCAATGTGATTCAGATGAAGAGGAGGCCGAAAAGAATGTTGTAGAAAAAAAACCTGAAGTACCAGTTATTGGTAAAACAGAACCAATCAAACAGTAAGTTTTATCATTAATATTTGTTATTTTATTCAAAGGGGTAGATGTCCTTTAATTTGGTATTAACAGTATTTCTTAAAACAGCTCAATGTATTTTTTTAGTACAACAGTAGTAAAAAAAAAAAAGAAATATAAATGATAATACACAAAATAAGACTATTGGAATAAATAAATCATTTCGAAAAAGTATATGATATGATAAGTTGGCAGCTTGTCACCTACACAATACAACTTAATTTGAAAAAATAATGTAACAATACTAAACATCTGACAGTTTTATTATACAATACAATGTTGATTAACGACTGAGACCAGGATTTAACGCTAGGAAGATGGATGTTATGTATAATTTGCTTATAAACATTTCCATTAATTTTTGTCTTTCTATTCCAGACCTTGCATACTCATATTTGATTCACTTGCTGGTGCCTCCAGATCGAGAGTGGTTGCAACATTGCGTGACTACCTCACTTGTGAATATCAGGCTAAAGTAAGTATATAAACATTGCCTATCTTATTTTGTTTTATTTATTTTATCGTAAATTATTGTAAGCTTTAATGGTAGCCCTGGCTATCATTGGTAAACCTAATGAATAAATAAATTAAATAAATAAACGAATATGTTTACTATGAGTAATAAAATATGTACCTTTCCAGGTTTCTCAAAGTAAAATTTTCAATAAAGATAATATGAAAGGAAGCTGTCCGAAAATTCCTCAACAAAACAATTTTACCGATTGTGGCTTATATTTGTTACAATATGTTGAGCATTTTTTTAAGGTTTGTATCGGTATTTTTACAATGTATGTTACAGCTCAGTAATTTATGTAATACTTTAATAAATATTTCTTATTTTCTAGGATCCTATATTGGATTATTCTCTGCCTATAAAACAGTTAGCAAATTGGTTTGACGAAATAATAGTGACGCGGAAGCGGGAAGAGATCTCAAATTTACTGAAGGTTTTGATGCATAGATATAATCCAGATTCGCATTTGACATTACCTGATATAACATTCCCTACACTAAATGGTAAAGTTTAATGAATTACCTTATTTGTAGAATATTTACTAAATTATGTTTTATGTTTTTAATATCTAATGTGTGTTTTCACAGGTAAATTAATAGAAACTGAAGATCAACAAGATGATAGTTCAGATGGGGATAAAGGAAGTTCTAGTAAAACCCTTAAAACAGAAGGAAAAGAATCTGAAGGGCCGCCAACTCTTACATTTGTGAAACAAATGTCTACTGGTGATATATTAGTGAAGCGTAATTTTGCTGATTCTTCGGACACCATACACTTACGAAAGACCATTAGGCTATCAAGTGATGCAGAGAACAGATCTGTTGTGCAAATAAAGCAAGAGTTTATAAAAAAGAGTGATAATGAAAATCAGTTACTGATACCAATTAAATTACACACTAGTGAATTGGTTAAAGACATTCAAAATACGCTAATAGTTAATAAGAATAATAAAACTTTGGGTGATAATAAAAAACATGGTGTACACAATCAAAGTGTCACCAGCTTAAACTGTATTCGACAAAATGTTAGTGAAAGTGATAGTAGTTCATTTCTTAAATCGAGAAGGGTAAACAAACTTGATGACGTTATGAATGAGACTAACAAGAAATTCAAAAGGAATGAGTGTTGAAATTGTTGCCTGTCCATATACCATGTCTATTAAATTATTATTAATTTAATAAAACTGTATAGTTACTCCATGGACTTGTAAATATTAGTTAATGCTAACAATGTATTTAATGTAACTATTTTATAAAATAATGTAAAGTTTTAAAATTTTACTTCTGTATTATATTGATTAGCTTACAGAAATACAAAACTGAAAGTAAATTAATATGTGACTTTATCTTTCCTTTTTCTTACTTTTTTTTAGTGAAGTTTATGAAGTTATCTCATAAAATAGAGGTAAAAAATAAAGTGAAAATAAAGAATTTATATTGCAATTTATTAATTTACCTAGAGACTATTGTTCAACTTCTGGCTAAACTTAAAACCATATTCAGTGGGAATTATAACATTAGAAGGCTTACCATTTGATAGTATTTGAGCTCAAGACGTCGGGCAGAATATCTAATATGCATTACTAGCCTTTTTCCTGCGGATCCGCTTGTGGAATTTTCGGAGAACACGTTCTTTACGAGTTCAGTCTTTGGCCTACAAATTTATTAAACAAAGTAACCGTTTATCGGTTACTTTCCCGTGGATTCCCATTATGGTGACGGAGTAATTCGCGGGGTTTCGTAGGTATACCCTGTCCATCTTAAGAATTTCTTTTTGGCAGTTAACAATAAAATTTAATCGGATCCGCAGACACTGCAGTAATGATAAATGTCCATTATTTCTTTTATTTTGGAAAACTGCGTACATCGAATTATTTGGTATATTCCATATTGTTTTATTTCAAATTCTAAAGGTTTTGGATATTCCACGGACTAGTATTTGTTACTAGAAGGACTCCGCGCCACTTATAGACGTTGAAGCTCTCTTCATGTGCTCCAACTTGACACGCAACTAACGTAACACATTGACATAATAAGCGCTCCAAATGACAGTGAGTCACTCACACGCATCAACGTGGCTTCACGCTATAGTATGACAGCGTGTCATTGAGCTATTATTACTACGTAGTAATATAGTTCAATTTTTACTTGTCCGTGGTATATTCATCATTATTGCAATAAAGCAGAAAAAACAAAAAGAAATGGTATGTCACGAAATTAGTATGGGTACCAATAAAGCCAAACTCGCGCAAATAATAATCTACTAATCATCTTATACTACATTACAGTTAAGCAATGCACTGGATTGGCCGTGTTTATTTAACGTCATGCTTCCGGCAGAACCACTTTTGATTTAACTAGAAAAATTACTCACAAAAATCTATAAAATTCTAGTCCTATTTAAAAACATTATGTCAGGCTTCACCGTATTTTTTAGTTTTTTAATTGAAAGTGGTTGCGCTGCGGAGTATCCTTCCAGCGAAACCACCACGATATATCTATTACTATGCATAGTATAGTCAAATATATGGTATCAAATAATTCTTTAACAATTCTATATTGAATTAAGGGATGTGTAATGATGCTAATGTTGCTAAGAACTTTACTCTAGGCGTTTAGCAATTATGTACTTATTTAGAAGAGAAAACTTGAGGCACCACTTTGTCTGTATACCTATTTAAATTCTAGTGAGGATTTAGGGCTCCTAATTCAATATAGAATTATTTGATACCTTGGATTTGAATAAACTATGCATAGTAATAGATATATCGTGGTTATTTCGCTGGAAGGATACTCAGCAGCGCAACAACATTTTTTCAATAAAAAAAATACTGCGGAACCTGAGAAATAGATTTTTTTATATAGGACTAGAATTTTATAGACATTTTATAGATTTTTGTAAGTAACTTGTATCCACACTCGCGAGCAACCAAATCGACTCGAGCCCTAACTCTGCGTAAATATTCTATTTCACGAAAAGTATACTAGCTATTTATGAAGACAATATATAAATAATTTGAAAGCTTGAAACTTCAGCTTTATTATGATATTGTCATTACCAATATCCGTTCATAATTTTTGTAATTAATGATATCTGAACATAAATGCAGGAAAAACAGGAATTTGGGAGAGGTTGGTGTAGTTCCCTCCTCTAGCCCTAATTACAGCTTGAAGTCGGTTCTTCATCGATCTTATAATATCAAAAAAATTTTGATATCCTCTTGAGGAAAGTTGTCCCACTCTTCTAACAAAGCTGACTTCAATTCTTCTATGGTCGAAGGGGCTGGGTCTCTGGCTCGTACACTGCGTTTCAGCTGGTCCCATAAATGCTCGACTGGATTCTAGTCTGGACTGAGTACGCCAGTCCATTGTGCGCATTCCGATTTCATACAAAAACTGCTGAGTAATGCGCGCCGTATGACATCGAGCATTGACGTGCATTAAGACGAAGTCCTCGCCGACAAATCCTTCGTAGGGAACAACGTGTTCCAGGAGAATATCGGCGATGTACCGATCCGCTGTTAGCCCGCCTCCTCGGCCTCCCCCAGCCACGAAAACAAGCTCTGTCTTTTCCTTTAAAGAGATGCCGGCCCACATCATAAAGGAACCACCGCCATAAGCTACCGTTTCAGCGACACAGCATTGGGCAAATCGTTCGCCTGGACGTCTGTAGATTCGGCCTCTCCTTTCGTTGCCATGCAAACACATTCTGCACTCGTCAGTGAACAGAACCGACTGCCATTGGGCAATTCAAATTGACGTGCTCTCTGGCAAACTGAAGACGTCCTTGTCGGTAGACTGCAGTCAATTTGGGCCCCGTCGCAGGTCTTTTTTGAGTCAGGTTGGCTGCCTTCAAACGTTTTCTTATTGTCCACTCGCTCACAGCCACGCCTCGAACGCGTCTGAGTTCTTGTTGCACATCAATACCCGTCAGATGCCAATTGCGCAGCGAGGTAGAGACAATGAAACGGTTGTCTCTAACGTACACCGGTGGCGGCTGGCTCTTGGTCTTCGATTAAAGGCACCGGTCTCCCGCAATCGTCTGTATACCCGGGATATAGCAAACTGGCTCAAGCGAAGCTGGGCAGCGACTGCTCCTTGTTCCAACAAAGCAACAACTTGAGCTACTTCAGCAGGTGTGGTGTCCATGGTTTCGTGAAAACAATGAGTGAAATTTACGGAGATGTGTACCTGTCAACTTGTGATAAGCGACTGATAAGGTATACCTGTTGCGAGAGCTTATAAAGGGGGCCACCCCTATAGTTAGCGCAAGTCATCGGTAGCGTAATGAGTGAATTTACTCGAAGTCCTATTGATGTGAAAATGGATCCGTTATTTGTTACCAAATTTCGCGTCGGTCGTGTCGGTCATAGACCTGTGTCGCTGCGCATTGGGTCGTAGTGCGCGCGTAGCTAACAGGTCGTTGCCTAACAGGTTCTTAGATTTTTTCCTTTGCAGTGCAGAATGAGAATCTTATGGAGATAGTCATACTTGTACACTATGGCACTGCGCACCATTTATAGCTCATTTTTTCTAGTAAATTAAAGGTACTAACTCAAATAAACAAAAGAATGCGAACGATACGACCTTCTTCCAATGTCTTGTACAAACGTGTGACGTCAATCGACGTCATATTGCCGAAGTAGGCGTTTTGACAGCTTCACTATTCAGTGTATTTTTATATATATTTTTTTATATGAAAAACTTACTTAAAATAAATATAAATAAATGTTATTTCTAGAGTCCTTATACATCATTAAATAATGTGAGATGGTTTTCAGAAACTAGTTATATAGCCTATTAGATAAGCTGTTTTTGACTAAAATAAGAAAGGCCAATCCTGCTCAATGCTTATCTGTAGTGTAGTACCTATGTGATTAGTGGCGTATTTGTGTGAGTTTGGCTTCATCGGTTCTCATCACAGACGAGGAATGTTACTCTTCATTTGTTCGTTCATCTTAGCGTAATCCATGGTGTAACCACATAAGATGTTAATGGCTTTTAAACTAGTTTGTGTTAATGGCAAACCTCTCTGGTGTTGCCGTCATTTTGGAATTATGTCCAGTGTGTGTAGGGTTGTCGACAGTAGTTTATTACAAAGTATTGTACGTTATTTAGGGCAGTTGCACTATATACTTTATAAGGAAAATAAAGTACACAAAAATACTTTATTTCGCACGATTTGATCTCTCTGGGATACATTTTACGTATACACAATATACCAAAAAAAATACGTTGGTTTTGTTTGTAAGAATATTTGTTAAACATTTAACGACAGTTACTGGAGTTGATTAACATCACTGCTAATCAACCCCAGTACGTTGACTGCTTAGCAACTTTAAAACAGGTTATTATTATTATTTACCTCTCAGATTTTTGTTCTGTAATCTGAGATTTACTTGTTAAAAGTTGCTATTATAAATATTGCTAAAAAAAATATAATGTCCACTGTCAACCTATAAGAAAACGTGGATGTCAAAATTCTGTCAGAAGAATGAAGAATAGGAACCGACGTGAAAAACGTTTTCGTTCGGTTTATTGTTTTTTTAAGTATTATGACCGACACAGCAAATAGTAAATAGAATAAAAAAATATAAGTTTTAAGAAAATGGCTGCGAGCATCGACATTGGGTTTCTAGAAGAAAAAACTAGTTGGCAATTGCATCCTAGATTTTTCCCTAGTAAAATTGGAGGAAAACCTGCTTGGTTAGATCTTCAGAATTTGCCTGCTCCTTCCCAGCTGACTTGTAAAAAATGTAATGAACCCTTAGTATTCCTGTGTCAGGTATGTTAATTTTAAGGCATTAACATAATTTGATATAGGTACTTGTTAAATTTTACACCAGAACTGTAAATAATTAAGACCCTAATGTCTTACATTTCAGATTTATGCTCCGATTGAAGACAGGGACGATACTTTTCATAGAACAATATTTATTTTCCTATGTAGGAATGGTTCATGTTGTAAATCCAATTCTGCAGAAAACTTTTTAGTACTTCGGTGTCAACTTGGAAGGAAGAATGAGTTCTATTCATATGAACCCTATGAAGAGAAGGAAGATGAAGTATGTTTTTATTTGTCTTAGATTAATAGGATTATATGGAAAATTGCAAAACAGTGACCAGTGCCTAGCTCCTTGCATACACAATCACATAACCAAAACCCGATATACTATTTGATTAGTCGCCTTATACAATATGTTAAGCAAGGAACACAGTTGACGCATTCTTTTTTAGTACCAGACCAATGTGGCACTGGATTTTGTCTAATAATAAAATTATCTTTTATTGACAGGAATTTAGCATGGATAAGTTTTCCAAACTATGTGAAGTATGTGGCACAAAAGCTCCGTCACACTGTTCAAAATGTAAGAAGGTGTATTACTGTAGTCGGAAACATCAAATTCTTGATTGGCAGAAAGGACACAAAGGATTATGTCAACAGCAGGTACAGATTGACTGGCCTAAATCAACTATTTATGTAATTACTTTTAGAAATATAGTCATTGAGCAAAAGATGATGTAGATTTTGCTTATTCTACTATACTATTTAGTGGTTGGTTTATATTTTATTATATGATTATTGTAACAAACAAGTTAATACCTACATGACTAACTTTTAAAATTCTTTTAGTGTTATTAGCTTTATTAAATTAATTTTTGTTTTACAGATGAACACTCCTGCAAAGTTGAGTTATTTTATTGTGACAGAAGCTGGAAAATCAGTTTTGTTTAAAGAATGGGACTTGATAGTTGATGCAGAGGATGAGGTAGGTGCAAACTATATAATGAAAATCATTTTATCTGTATGGGACATCATACATTGATTCCATAAAAAAAAAATACTTTAACACTGTGTTAAGGGAATCACAATCACAAAGTACTATTTGTCTTAAGCCTTATACATTACACAAACTCTGAACAACTGATAAAATATTTTGTAGAATTATCCTATTATCCCTCCTAATATGGTATGGTTATAATGGTAATTTTACAGGAAGAAGCTTCTGATGTGGATGTTAACAAGGAAATGGATAAACTTCGGAAAATGATGCAAGAAAAAAGAGCTGGTACATTAAGTAATGTAAGTGAAGATGAATTGGACCAATATGCTGGAAATATGCCAGAAGATAAGGTTTTTAATAAGTTTAACAAAAGAATAGCAAGACACCCTGAACAAGTTCTAAGATATGATAAAGGAGGTACTCCTCTTTGGATTACCGGGAGTACAGAGTATAGCATCATACACATTCCAAAATGTCAATATTGTGGCAGTGATAGGCAGTTTGAATTTCAAGTAAGTATGCTTTAATTTTTAAATCAAATGCCTTTATTAAAGTTCTAAGTACTTAATAATTAAGCATATGATATCTAATTCCAGGTCATGCCTCAACTTCTAAATTTCATTGACATTGGAATAGACTTCAACAGCATTGATTGGGGAATACTAGCTATATACACTTGCCAAGCTAGCTGTAATTTGGACACTGCATATAAGGAAGAATATTTGATCAAACAAGATTTATGCAACTAAAATTATGTATTTACTATTTTTACATGTTTTATATAAATTAAAGCTATGCATTGTTTCTTCATTTATTTTTTGTTTTCCCATAATCTTCTGATAAATATGTCATCAAGTCATTTAATCCACTAAATTCTGTTCTTGATTGTGGTGGGTCACTTTTGGGTAAAACAGGTAATAAGTTTCCCATTTTAATCCTGAAGTCTTTTAGCTGAAACCAAGGAAATAATAATTAATAAATTAATAATAAATTCTCCAGACTGACACCAACTCCCTAGTTCCAAACTAAGTTTATGCTTGTGCTATGGATACTAGGTGAACTGATAGACATACTTTAATTAGTAACATCCATTACTTGAGTACAAATTGCCATGTTCATCATACAAAACATTTGGCCTTAGTAGGATTCAAACCCGTGACCATTGGTTTTGTGGCCCGGGCCTCTAATCACTAGTTTAGTAGGCGTAACTTTTAAATAAAAAAAACTTACATTTTTAGCTCCAGACAATTTGTATATTCCATAACAAAAACACGACGTTCCAGCCACTGCGTATAGTGTGCCCCAACCAAGAGCCCTGAGGGCAAGAATAGCTCCTGCATCTGCTAAATCGGCGCTACCGTGTATACCTGTAATGATCAGTGTAAGTCAACTTGGCAGTACTAGGATGCACCTTTACTACAGTAATCATTTTTATTTTAAGTGTGTTGCATAATGTTGTGCTAGGAAGATAGAGCAAAGACACTAACAAAAGAAAACCATACCCACTGTTACACATAAATAAAATTAAGTGAAGTCACTTGTTATGGCAATATCACGCTAACTATGAAAGTGCTTGGACCGGACGCTAACAAAAACAAACTTTGTGTTATTGAACACATCTGGCAATTTCTCCAGAAAGAGAAACTGCAGTGTAGATAAATAAATAAAAATAAACAAATCAAATCACTTATATACCGCAGCCTCTGGACTCTTACGATGGAAGGCTTTACCTACCCTCTGACCTTTACCTTTGTTAAAATACTTCGGATCGGCCTTTTTAGCTGCCGAGAGTGTAGCGCTAAATCCAACAATAGCCGAGATTCCTGCAACTGATGCAAGGAACGCGCCAGCTATAAAAAGAAAATACATACCTAATTATTATTTCATACTCAATGAGCAATGTTATAAATTTTATTGAAAAGTACCTTTTATTCGCTGGAGTCTTTCTTCGTTTTCCATGATTCAAGTTATAATTATTAAACAAAGTATTTTTATTAACATAAAATTAGGTTTCAATAGAATTACACATTTTCGTTAAATTACATAAATTCTATAATATTTAGAGTTTACGTACAAAATTACTTAATTATTGATATTCTTTGTAAAATTTTTAAGGTTATTAATTCAGTTAGGTATATTTTGACAAATTGACCACAAACTAGTGATGCCGATCGATAGTCGACTATCGATAGTCTATCGATAGTTGACGTCATATCAATAGGATCGCTAGCCTATCGATACTATCGATAGTCCAATCGATATTCTAACTGATTTTCGAGGTCAACTATCAATAGCGAAACTATCGATAGTTCGGCATCACTACCACAAACAAATTGACATCAAATTGACATTTGCTTTTTTTGCTTGAACAAATAAATAACTAGACAAGGATTATTATTTTGGCTAATATTTATTACATTTGCTGATATTTACCCCTTTAAAATCGAATGTAAGTCAGTTTAATTAGGAAATAAAAGTATAGAATAATTTAAAATATTGCTAATGTTCAACACATGTCCAGTGCCGAAGAAATATAAAAAAATCGTAGCTTTTTTTTTTGACATAAGGTAACAGCTGACCTCTGAGTACTGAAACCAATGGAGATGGCATAACTACGAAAAAGTGAAGCCCAATTTGCGTGATCAATTACAAGTTAGATTAAGTTATAATCACAAATTTTATTAATATTGGCACAATACTCTGCAAATTCCACTGACAACTTAATAAATATTATAAATAATAAATATTAATAAATATCAGACTACATCACATGCCTACATTGATCCGACTCCAAGCTAAGTAGCTTAAGCACTTGTGTTACGAATATCAGAATCAACAGTTCTATTACAAATATATACTTACTTAACCGATTCAGTGCGGTGACATTTTTTGCAAATTTTTGCGCCTGGCGGGGAACAAATATTTTGTGGCTCCTTTGAGGCGCCAAGCGCCAGGAACTTCGATGGCTCCTCTTAGGCGCCACCCGCCAGGAAGTGTAATCTATCGCTATTTTGTCAGTTTCTGATTGTTTTTCTTTTAGTCGCGACCCAACAGCGAACGTAAGCGGTATAATAGTTTGTTATAAGTATTTAGAAGTGATTATCTACGTGTACAAACGGAAATGGAAGGTAAGCGAGTTATTTTTGTCAGGTGTTGCAAACCTAGAGGTATTTGTTTGGCTCGATTGATTGATAAATTAATTTTCGATTTATTGTAGAACAGGATATTACATTCTAGTAATGTGTAACGCGAATGTATTACCTTTTTTTAGAATTTTATAAACAAGTAAATATTTTATTATGTATCTGTTTCTAATAAATCAATCAAAAAGGTATCTAATTAAACACGAAATGATATATTTGGATTCTTTTACTTTTATAAAATAAAAAGATAAAAAAATATTTCTAGTTGGACAATTTCGACATGATATGGATTAGCGAGTCTTTTCCTACGGTATACGTCAAGTCAAATAAAGTCTACCTGTCAGGAAAGAAAGTTTCCAACTAATATTGTTATCTTATTTTTTTCTAACGATTAATACTTAGGTAGCTACAGAGTATTACGGGTGTCAATTCAAATAAATAAATATAGGATAGGCAAAGCCATTTGACGCTTTGCCTATCCTATATTTATTTATTTGAATTGCTAAGCTATTTGAGAAGATCCAACGCCAACTCTGGATGTGGCAGAGAAATCAGTTGATAGAATGTTATTATGTTATGAAAAGACAATCTATTTGTTCTTTCGATCTATTTAGGAGAGATAAAAAAATTCACAAAATAAAAGTGTGATTTGAAGCGCTGCCGCGGTGTTAATATTATACCTAGTACGTAAATCTATTTTAATGTCTAATATCACAAAAAATCTTTTAAAATTAGGAAGTAATATAAAGTCATAATTTGTGGGCAGATATTAGTCTCTAGTATTTTTATTTATATTGATTATAAATATTTTTGTTTAAACTGAATAAAATTTGATGTTAAAACAATTTAGTGATCATAGGCCAGAAATCGCTGGATCATCATAATTAATGATCAATTTAACAATGTTTAGGACTCCTGAAGTTTGCGTTTTGATGCAATTCCTGAAAACAAACACTGTAATCGTAAAATACGTGGCAAATAAAGGCATTTTCATTGACCGGAAACCTCTGAAAATTTCATTTTATTGTAGTTTTGCAGGTAAACATTTTGGCTCCTCTCGGGCGCCACACGCCATACAGAAAAGATACCCATGGCGCCTCTGCGGCGCCATCCGCACTGAATCGGTTAAATATTGGATATTAACACCCAGACACAGAGCAAACACAAGTATTCATCATACGAATGTTTGTCCTGGGTGGGGATCGAACCCACAACTCTTGGCGCATGGGGCGGGGTCACTACCGAATGCGCCATCGAGCCAGTCAAACTTAAAGCGATAAACCAAAATGGTAAGCCAACTTTACTTAGGTAATTTCTATGACGTCACTTGATGATGTTACCAAAAATAGTTAAGTCAAATATATTGTTGTCTCTTTTTACGTGCAGTATTGTAGACTTGTCAAAAAGAGATAGATAGAGGTCTATGAACACAATATCGATATTAATCATATTTGTATAGCAGATTGTTCGTATAGATTATTATGTCGTCTCCATTGGTTTCAGTACTCAGAGGAGCTGACTGAGACACAACTGACACTCTAAATTTCTTCCTCGTCCTTAGTCTGAGTTCCTCGTCCGTGACTTTAACATTCCTCGTCTGTGTTTGTGACTGTCCTGCTGTATGTAAATAAGTAAAGTGGAATAACTACGTAAATGGCGCCATATTTGTTTCTCACTTAAATTGGGCTTCTTTTTTTCGTAGATATGCCATCTCCATTAGTTTCAGTACTCAGAGCTGTCCTGTCACTATCTGGCTTGACTGACACGAAACATCAGAGTATTTCATAGCATAGCACAGATTTTGGCGCAAATTGAGGTTTTAGAAGAGCGGTCATGAAACTTAAAAGTGATATTGTAGAATTATTCAACGATGCCAAGCAAAAAGACACATATCTCAAAGTTTGCGCACCCATGGTCAGATACAGCAAAGTACAGTTTAGGACACTGGTCAAAAAGTTAGTTTAACCTCTTTCTAAGTATTTATATAAATTATAATAAATTCTTCAGACTTACACACTAATACCGTACTTCTAAACCAAGCTTATGCTTGTACTATGGATACTAGGTGAACGGATAGACAAACTTGAATACGTTTATACACATCCATGACTCATATACAAATGTCCATGTTTATCACACGAAACATTTGCCCCTTTCGGGATTGGAACACGCGACCCTTGGTTTCGTGGCCAGGGTTTCTGACCACTCCACCACAGGCCTGTTACTATACTTTAAAATTGTCATACATTTAATTTGTGAATTCCCATGTTAAATATTTACAATAATTATAATTATGTCTTTTATTTTCAGCTATGGGACTGACTTAACATTCACGCCTATGATATTAGCAGACTCGTTTTGTCAGAATTCTAAAGCGCGGGCTAGTGAGTTTTCCACCACTGCTAGTGACTCACCACTGATCGTACAATTCGCTGCAAACAATGTCCATGACTTTGTTGATGCGTCTGAACTGGTTTACCCCTATGCCGATGGAGTCGACTTAAATTGTGGGTGTCCTCAGAAGTGGGCCATGAAGGATGGGTATGGATGTGCTTTGCTTTCAAAACCAGAAATAATCCACAGTTTGGTCCGAGAAGTTAAAAATCATTTATCCAATAACTTCAGTATATCAGTTAAAATAAGGATACTAAAGGACTTAAAGAAAACTATTGACATGTGCAAACAGTTGGAGAATTGTGGTGTTACATTCTTAACAATTCATGGACGCACTCCTCAACAAAAAAGTGGCGATAGTATAAATGTTGAAGCTTTAAAAGAGGTCTGCCAGTCTGTATCTATGCCTGTGATAGCAAATGGTGGTATTAAGACATTGCAAGATGCTGATACACTTAATGATGCTGTTAAATGCAATGGTGTCATGGCAGCCAGCGGCATTTTAACTAATCCTGCATTATTCAGTGGTGCTAAAAGTACTCCTCTAAGTTGTGTCAAGATGTGGCAAACTTTGAAGGAGAAAGATAATGAAAAAATCACATTCCAGTGTTACCACCATCATTTGGTATTTATGCTTGAAAAAGTTTTAACAAAGAAACAAAAACAGATTTTTAACCACCTTGGTTGCTTCGAAGCTGTTGATGAGTATTTGAATAAATACATTTTGGATTCAATTGACAATGATTTGGACTCTAGATGTCAGTTGGATGACTTTATATTATGCAACTTTCCTGATGAGATAACACAAAAACATTCAACTAAATGTAGAGGATGTGGTAAAAGTACATGTTACTGTATTTGTAGTAAATATGATTATAATACTACAGATGGAAGCTATTTCTCTTCACACATCCAAGCAACTGATAGCCTTGATTATATGGACTTTAATATATTTGATGAGTCATAGTGACAATTATCAATATAGTTGTAATTGATATTTTTTACTAGTACAAATCTAGTTGTTTCCTAGCATATCTTTTAAGTACAAAGTGACTTAATAATAAGTATTCATTTATAATTTGTTCTTTTTTATCTACCATTTTATCTATGTAATTATATGTCTACAACTTTAAATTTGTAGAACATAATCTGGTCAGAGGGTAGCCTTCTTGTCCCAGGTTAATCTGGGACACAAAAAGAATGTGCCATCTGTGTTTCTTGCCTAGCATGTTGTTAAAGGCGACTAATGATATATCAGGTTTTGGGTGTGATTGTGAAGGCGACGAACTAGCCACTTGTCACTGCTTTATCATAATTTTCTATCCTACCCAGGCCAGTTTTATTTTTTGACTGAATTTGTTTAAGGGAGCTAGCTGCCCTTTTGAGTCTGCCTCTCATGTATGTAGGGTTGCGAATATTACTTCGACGAAATATAGTGTTTTTCAAACTGTCACAAAAAATTACTGCACCATAAAATAAAGTAAGTAGGTAGTAGGTATTTTATGGAAAAATAAAAAATAGACATACTTAGATATTATATCACATGTTTTCTTATTATTTATTTTTATAAAAACTATATTTATTAGATTTTTAAATGAACGTCCTTAGATTTCGGTATAGAAAATTAAAGTATTTTTGCGTACTTACAATTTCTTAAAAAGTATATGCATAGTATCTATGTTGATCCGAATTATAGTACAATAAATACTATATTTTATAGTACGGTTGGTGACCCTACATGTATGTATAATTTTGACTCTGGTTTGTTTAGGTAAGATTCCTGTTTTTTGACAAGAAAGGTAGAAAGACGTTATTGTGTATCATCGACAAACATTTGTGCTGGTGCGGTAATCTAATGCGGTAATAACTGTTGCTCTAAACAGGTCATCAATTCTATTTTTCAATTCGTCCCTATGATCTTTCGATAAATGATGCTTCGAGATAAGATTTCTCTACGCATTCGATCCGTGTCGGGCTTATGTTATTCGAGATTGTGATGCATCTATCGATCGATGATTTGTCGATTTTATAGTCCTTCGAGGAAAGGTTTTCGAGTATTGGTTATTTGAGCA
The DNA here is from genome assembly GCA_951394215.1 of Glyphodes perspectalis. Taxonomy (NCBI): domain Eukaryota; kingdom Metazoa; phylum Arthropoda; class Insecta; order Lepidoptera; family Crambidae; genus Glyphodes; species Glyphodes perspectalis. Next base: position 9,226,170 of record OX596205.1, on the reverse strand, counting down.
AAGGGCATCTGATTTTATGTAGGCAACCTCCTGAAATTATCTATCACCGTTAGCGGTAATCTTACCTATTAAGTACCTGCATATCTACATTTTTCGCTGTTTTAATAAATAAGAAACTTTACGAAACGGTGATGTAAAAGTAGCGCATTTTAGAGCATTTAAAACTACCATTTCTCTTTGCACAAAATCAACAGCACAAGATCTAGATAAACAGTGGGGAGTTGATCTCTATCAGCCGCGTTTAGGTAAATATTTGAGATTTCTCATTAAGTGTAAGTACTTTGCCCGTGTCTTGCTTTAACTTAGCTATCTAAGACTTTAATTCTGTTTATTATCTTATCTTAAGTACCTATATACCAATATTAATAAATTAAGTTTTATGTCCGGCCATATGAATTACTAAAAAACCAATGGCTAGTTAAAACGATTTATATTTTTTATCACGGAATTTGTTCCGTGATAAAAAATATAAATCGTTTTATCGCAAGATCTACCCATGTAGTACCATTCATGAGCGAGTCTTACTAACGCAGATTGAGAATTCTTACATACGAATCATCATCTCGGCAATCCCCTAACGGTATCTAAGTGAAGAAGCAATGAGCTTCTTGAACCACATTTATCCAAAAATCGAGTTAGGTTAAGATAGAAAATTGTGGAAAGTAGTAGCAAGTGGCTTGCTAGCCCGTCGCCTACATAATCATAAACCTCCACCTAATACCTACACCTTATTCGCCTTTTACTTTTAAGACATGCAGTTGTTTGCTGTATCTTTAAGTACTTACTTAAAGTTACCATTTTTAAGTCTGATCAAAACGGGACTCCATACTTAAACCCTCCCCCCACTCCCCAAAATCAACCGAAGTTGTAGTATGGTGGATATATGTAGGTATGTTTATACTTTAGGTATACCTAAGATGACAATTTGGAACAATGCACGTTATAGGTAGAGGAAGACAGAAGCCAAGATGCGGTACCTAGAGGTCTTTCAAAGAGTAGGTTATATGTATTTGAGCAATCTCATTTAAAGTGGGAGGTATGGTAACTTTATGTATCCGCTCGTTCGCCCTACAGTAGCGAAATGCTATAGTAGAAGATCCGAATCTAAGTTCTATATTTTCTAATATACCTACTAAATTTATCATGAAATATGTTTCATTTTATTATCAGCTCGGTGAAGGTAGATTACTTGCTAGGTGGTCCTACATTTAGTATATTTTTAACTGTGACATACATACCTGCCGTTTTTACGAGGCAATTAAAACATCACGGTTTGTGTCAGAGGAGGAGGTTACATCTGACTTGAATTATGTCCGAATCACAAAATGAGACAGTAGTGTCATAGCCGGCGGTGATGCGGGGGGGGGGGGGTCATATTATCTCCAAGTTCCTGTAATCATCCTATATTAGGGTTGCCATACGTCCCCGTACGCCGGGACATGTCCCCGTTTGAAGCATGGTGTCCTGGCGTCCCGGCCGATAAGCAATTTGTCCCCGTTTAAAAATCATAGTTATTTAATAGAGGGCTGGACTTGGTAAACAGTAATATACCTACGTAGAAATAAACGCGACTAACTAGCTAGGCTAATGAGGCTAATCGTACGTTGATAGAACGACGTAAGCGCTGACACTTAGTCTTGTCCGTTCACGTTTCACGAATTTACATCAACAGTGTCAACACATTTCGGGATCGCGAACTCTCGACGTTGACAGAGCAAGAGCGCATTAGTAGGCACATAGGGAACACTGTCGCACACGGTCACGCACACTATCGTACACTATCGGGCGCTCTCGCTCGTTCGGCTTGCGCTCGGCTCAGGTCGGCAATAGTGACTATTGCCGACCTGAGCCGAGCGCAATTTACTTCGTTTGTTTATACTGTATTTAGCCATTTTCATTCAGTTGTTTCGCAAAGCTGCGTTATAATATATTTCGTAGAAAAGGCATGTTTTCTATCTGAACGTTTGGCAGTTATTTTCTATGTTGTGCTGTGCGTGTATTTTGAGGTTTGGACAGATAATTCAAACCAAGTGAATAAACGAAATAAACTTGTTTTATGCGTGCCGCGCGCGGCTTCGCTTTGGCGCGCTTTCTGTTTGGTGTTTCAACGTCGTTGTGTTTAAAAGTTAAACTAATAATTGTTTGAATTACCATTAATGCAGTTTATAAGGTACCTAGTTCTTCAAGTAATTCGTAATTGTGATAATACAATATGGGAAAAAGGAAATGTTCGTTTTCGGACGACTATACAAAAGAGTGGTCGTTTATTAAAAGAGGTAGGCATGATAAGGAAGCTTTCTGTTCAGTTTGTGGATTGTACTTATCTATTGGAAATGGGGGTAAGTCAGCTGTGAAGGACCATATTCGAACGGGAGTTCATGCGACGAAATTAACGGTTGCTTCGACATCAAAAGATATTTCAACATTCATGATCAAACAAGAAACCCCCGAAGATATATTGATACGCGCTGCTGAGCTAACCACTGCGTATCGAGTTGTGAAGCATCACGAGTCATTCAACTCTTTAGACTGCACCACAAAACTGAATTCTGTTATGTATCCTGACTCAAATACAGCGTCAAAACAATCCACAGCGAGAACAAAGGCCACCGCTATTATAGAAAATGTTTTAGCTCCACACTCCATTGAGCAAGTCAAAGCAGAAATTGAAAATGTGCCTTTCTACGGCGTGTCCACAGATTCCAGCAACCATAAATCTGACAAGATGTTTCCCCTGCTGATACAGTATTTCAGTGAAAAAGAGGGATTACAAATCAAACTTCTCAAGTTAGACATATTACCGAATGAAACATCCGATACCATAACTTCATTTTGCCTAAAAACATTGCAAAATCTGAATATACCGACGGAAAACATGGTGGCTTTTAGCGCGGATAATACAAACACCAACTTTGGAGGAAGAGAAAGGCACGGGACAAATAATGTGTACTTTAAATTAAAAGACATTTTGAACAAAGAGTTGGAAGGAATCGGTTGCCCTGCGCACATTCTTCATAATACAGCCTCCACTGCCGCTGATGTAATGTCCATCGATGTGGAGTCCATGGTACTAAAAATTTACAAATATTTTTCAATATTTACTGTGAGAGTTGAGCGCCTCAAGGAATTTTGTGAGCTAGCAGAAGTAACATATAATAACATACTGTCACACTCGAGAACACGATGGCTGTCACTTCTTCCAGCTGTAGAACGCATATTAAAGCTTTGGGTGCCATTGAAAGATTTTTTCGCAGCTGAAGCAAGAGCCCCGAAAGCAATAACCGATTTTTTTGAGAACCCTTTATCTGAATTGTACACTCTTTTTGTGCACAGTCAATCAGCTTTAATTGAGAAGCAAATTAAAAAGATAGAAAAATCAATGATTACTGTTATTGTATTAGTATTGAAGTGAAAAATTGTAATAGTATTGAAGTGAAAAATGTTTTAAATGATACAACGAAACAACTGAACGACCGGTCAATAAATAGCTACTTGGGTAATCAAACAAAACAATTATATACAAAACTCAAGAATGAAGGTACTCTTGGTGCACAGCAAACAGAGACATTTGACAAAGACACAAGTGATTATTTCCACGCTGCTATTGAATATCTCGAACAGTGGTCTGAGCCTATGAAAAAATTCGAGATTTTTGATTGGATGATGTTGAACGAGATTCCACAGTGGCAACAAATTGAAGAAATGACAAGTTATTTAAACGAGAAATCTATACAAATTAGTGATTCAATGTATGAGGAATTTATGTACTTACAATCGTTCCTACAAACTGAAATGTCTGATGAATGGAAATGTAAAAACGTACAAGATAGATGGATTTTTTTTTTCAAATGACAGAGGAAAGAGAAAGAAAAACTAATTTACTCAAAGTATGCCAATATCTCTTTGCAATCCCTGGCCATAATGCACATGTGGAGCGGGTATTTTCATTGATAACCTCGCAGTGGACTAAAGAGAGGAACCAGCTCGCTGTGGGGACAGTTGAGAGTATAATTCAGTGCATATACAACTACAAGATGACATGCATTGAGTTTTACAAGTACGTGAAGTCCCAAAAAGAGTTGCTCCGTAAAGCGGGAACATCTGACAAGTATGAATGGGCCCACAAAAGTGGCAACAATTAGACTAAGAAGCTTCCTAACCGCTGGATTTTATATTTGTTGATTAATTTATTATATTTTGTACTAATAAAAAAAAATGCCATGCATAAACGAGGATATAATATTTGATGATTATATTTTGTGTTAATTTAAAAAATAACAATGCCATGCATAGTTGAGAATGTTATATTTATTTTGTTGTTGATTATATTTTGTGTTTATTAAAAAAATAACATTGTGATAATTTTATGTTTGTTGATTACATACCCCCTTACTAATAATGGTTGTATAGTGGCGGTATAGCTATACAATGTTTTGTCCTTATCTGTCAAATTCAAATGTCACAATGACAGATAAGGTCAAAAGATTGTATAGCTATACCACCGCTATACAACCATTATTAGTAAGACTAAGGGGGAACGTGTGCTAATTAAAAAATGTTGACAGATACTTAATACTTTGGTTAATGTTGATTAATACCTATTGTTGTAATAAAAGCTCCTTTTTTCTACCTTTAATAGTTTTTCTTTAAATGTCCCCGTCTGAGTCCCCACACTTATGGCAACCCTATCCTATATACACCTAACAGTGGAACACCCCCCCGCGCCTACTTATGTATTACTTTTGGATTTTCCATACTTTTTTAAATCTATTTTCATCTGTGAGGCGTGAGGCCCTTGGCACCGCGAGGCCGTTGGCGGTGGCCCACACCGCCCACGCCTTACGCCGCCTCTGACTACAGCATGTCGTCCCATAATGTATGGGAGGGGTGCTTATTCGAATAGTAGTTCGGCGTTACCATGATAATCAAGTTAGTGCAAGTCGAACATATTTAGCTTTTATGAGGCGTATAGGAATCATACTTAGGTAAATTATAAAGTACCTACCTACTTATCAGCGGCTTTATACTTACCTAAACATAATTCTTTATTTTTTTCATTTAAACTAGACCTATGCAGGTTAATGTTAGTTTTAAATTCCTTACCAAAAGTTCCTTACACAGCGGCTTTCCACTAATATAGATCATATCTGATAATTATAAGCAACAACGTTTCTTCCAAGAACACTTAGGTACGTGTCACCGAGTTTTAACATTTAATTGCCGCGTACAAATTATAAGTTCACGTTATTAGGTCCGGTGACACTCAAAATGTCTATTATGAACCGCATTAAACCCAAAATGTCGTGTAAGTTTATGTTAGCTACTTGTTGTTAATAGTGAGAATAAACGTGCCGTAATTAAGCAAACGTGACCACATATAATTATTTTAATGTTGTGACCGTAGATCGTACCTAACGAGTATTTTTTTTAATAATTTAGGTGAGATTTATGAAAACGTCTAACAAAGTTGGTTCAACAAATGGAATGGACGCTGTTACATTTATTAAAATAAATAAATATCAGACTACATCACATGCCTACATTGATCTGACTCCAAGCTAAGTAGCTTAAGCACTTGTGTTGCGAATATCAGAATCAACAGTTCTATTACAAATATATACTTAAATATTGGATATTAACATCCAGATACAGAACAAACACAAGTATTCATCACACGAATGTTTGTCCTGGGTGGGGATCGAACCCACAACTCTTGGCGCATGGGGCAGGGTACTACCGAATGAGCCATTGAGCTTGTCTTGTAAGGTGAATAGAGTGCCGATTGTAGGCACCTATTGGGTTTGGAAGCCCCAACTATGTTTTTGATATTATGTAGTTCCTGTGAGAACACGATGTGGGTATCTACCTAAATACACGTATCTATACCTATCTAAGCAGTTAACAATAATAAAATGGAGTTAACTACTTCATAAATATAGGTAAGTACAACCTTATTTTAAGTATAAGTATAGGTACGAAAACTGAAAACTGTTTGAACAGTCGTTGTTAGAATCGATTGCGATAAGTATAAAAACACCATGATAAATTCTGACGTTTAAATAACGTTACGTCTCTGTTAAAAAACTGTATGGTGCGCACGTACCAAAAATCGCTTGTCACAAGGTCACAAGGTCGTTTAGTCCCGTTATTATTCTTTCTTATAACTATTTAGCAAAACCATACTCGCTAGGACAACGAGACGAGACAAGACAAAAAGCTTGGAACTTCTTGAGTTTTTGAGTTAAAATAAAAGTAAAAATTATACTGTTTCTTTAGAGAAAATATTTAACCCATGTTTCGGTTGTCGCATAAGAAATGACCTCGTATAATATATGAAGATTAACATCAAGAAAGTAGCTATATACTTATATCCATACATCTGTCAATCGATAAAGCTCTTATCAATGAACATACCTACTATACAAATGATATCCACGATAGAAACTAGATAAATAATAAATTGAAGGTAGGTACTAAAGTTTTTTTTAATAGCTTAGAGACAACAGATAGCCTATTTGTTAGGAATGAGGGCTCTGTGGTAAAACATACCTAAATACATATCAAGTACATAACTGAATAAGACGTTTATCACAAAAGCTTAAGCGACACTTCTAGTTGTGTAAAAGCTTGCAAATAAACACATAATCGTAACGCCCTGAGTGTGTTGAAACAACCAATGAAATGGCGAGATTTAAACTGTCAAAAACTATTACGGCAATTCTGACTAGAAGGCTCGGCCTCATGGGTCGCGAAGCTCCATTCCGCTGCGGGCCGGCTCCGGTCACCGCTTGTCAGTTGGTAGGACGCGCGCACGGGCATAGCCTGCGTCACCTGGGCAATACTCGTGATGTCCCGCGCTTTTATAATCTGTAGTGAAAATTTGTTCTGGGAAACCCGCCAATTCAGGAAAACGCGCCGTGAGTATTTTATCCTAAGTTGTTTAAAGTTTACTTATTGCTGTAATTTTTTTTTTCTAATTACTAACTATCTATGTATGAACGGTAATTGTCTATGTATAGTTTTTATTAGAGAACTTTGAGGTAAATTAATAAAGTTGAGATGAACCATACATTACCTACATGAGATAGGGTGCAAAACACAACGCAATATTTTTGTATTTGCGATGACACCATGGAAGAGGAGTAGGTATGCAATTTGCTCTTATGTAGGATCCTTATTTTTAATGATAAAATAATTATTTTTACATAAGATGTATGTATCTTTATACCAATTTAACTTTGAATAACTTCTTTTGTGTTGGTTTAAAAAAACATAATGTTACATACATAAAGAAACCCTTAAGTTTTGGGGATGTACGTACATGTAATGTTTGATTAAATATCATAGATTATTAGACTTAGGTAATTACAACAATGCTTTCTTGTTTTTTTTATTCTTATTTTTAAGTACTTTTTTAGCTGTTTTTTTTAATAAAATAACGTGTCTATTAGCCTATAACTAGAAGATAAAACCTAGAGTGCAGCAATTTGCAAGTAAAAAAATGTGTATTTAATCAACGTTCAATAAATATGAACTTTCCCCGCCAACGAAGTTACTGACACAGGTAGTTAATAAATCATGAACGATAACTTAACTAAATTGGATTAGGTTCCTGCCGATAGCAGAATACATTTTTGTAATAAATTGTAAGACGTACTAAATCAAACGTAAGCATCTGTTATGTACCTGTGTCTAGTTCTGAACTGTCATTAAACGATATTAAGCAGTAAAAATTAATCATACATTGTAAATATCTGAGTTAAACGTTCATGCCCTCTGGCGTTGACATAAGATTAAATGCCGTCATGAATGTTCCCCGCAAAAGGGCTACTTACACGTAGAGCTATGCCAATGATTGACAGACGGAGACCGATTGATTTTATCATCACTGTTGAATGCCTACCCAAGTAACACACAAGCATGATAACAGTACTAATGCGACTCATAACACAGTTAATAGTTACGTAACATTTGTGTTACAGTTAAGGAAATAGCTAAATTCTGACTAACGTTGTATTACGGCTATTATAATTTTTTAAGCTTAGTAAAATTTGTATAATTTCGGCTTCTTTCTTAAGGCTTAGTAATAACTTTTATTCTCAATATTACACAAACGTTTCTAAGCTTACAGAGTTTCACATAGCTTTAATTTGCATAACAGTAAGCTAAAAGATAACAAGCTGAATAAACGTAATGTACAATACTATTATACAAACATTATTAAGCTTATTGCTGTTAAAAATGCTATATTCTGTATAAAGTACCCTCAGCAACTAGATGCTGAATAATAGTGTTAAAATTCGGTTTTAAAATGCTTGTATCTGAATAACAGCTTTAATATTATTTTGAAATCTTATAAGGTTCTTTATTTTGCGAATTATTCAGCTGCTGATAAAAAGTATTTTCTGGGTTCTAATTAAGCTTATATTGGTATAAAAGAAATGTAGACATAGTTTATAACTCTATTACACATACTTCTATTCTTATACCGAAACTAGCAGTTTTAAAGTTAGTTAAACAGTATTTACACAGAAGAATGCTGAATATTGCTTTATTTGTAGATATTTATTAAACGTTAGTTGTTGTAAGTTGGGCGTAGGCAGCATAGTGTTTAGTAAACTAGCTGTGGAAGAAAGCGGTCAAGCTAACCTTAACAGTCAAGTGCGATCGTACATAGAAGAGTGTTCCGTACCCGCAATTTCATATACAGACTGTGTGGGTGACGATGATTACACATCTAGTGGAGATGAATCAGATGAGAATATTAACGAATTCAAAAATACGCGCGGTCCGAATCATTTTATTCTAGCGTTTTGTATTTGTAGTACATTCAATGCGGTAGTATAAATCTACCTTTTGTTGTGTCCGAGGTTTTGAATTTGTCTATACTCAAATTATGTGTCATTATGATATTATTAATACGTATCTTTAAATAAAAAAACTATTGTATACCTATCTATATTGTAATCTGAATGTCGAAAACGGCTCCAAGAATTTTCATAAAATTTAGTATGTAGGGGGTTTCGGGGGCAATTAATCTATCTAGCTAGGTTTAATTTTGTTTTAGGTTTCCGTTTATCTATACTTATAATAAATCTGTAGAGAGGTCAATTCTGTACATGAAATATATTTTCAAAATAACTATCAGGGGGTGATTAGTGATCGATACTGATGCCAAAAATGCAATCAGTAAAATTTTTGTCTGTCTGTCTGTATGTCTGTATGTTCTTTTTAGAAACAAAGACTACTCGACGAATTTTAACGAAACTTGGTACAATTATTCTTCATACTCCTGGGCAGATAGTATACCTTTCATCACGCTACAATCAATAGGAGCAGAGTAGTGACGGGAAATGTTGGGAAAACGGGAGAAGTTACTCCATTTTTAAGCGTCCGTCGCGTGTGCAGCCTTGATGGTTAAAGTTACATAGAAATCATGTATGACGGAAATAGTCTATATAATATTAACCATAAACGCGGGTGACACCGCTGGCACAGCTAGTGTAGGCATAGTATAATATCCGTTTGTTTTCAGACAATGAAAAACTGCTACATTATCATTAGAATAGATGGGGAACCAAAAGAGACCTCGTTTCTTTTCCCTTTTTAGCATTTTAATAAGGTATGCAGTACATACGAGCAGTTAACTCAAACTAGACATAGGTACGTAAGTTGAAAAAAAAAAAAAACATGATTACCACAGCTTTTTTTCTAAATAAAACAAAATAAAAAAAATATTTTACATCCTTTTTACGTTAGATTGGTATACCTAAATAGCTTTAATTCATTTGCTTAATTATTTTTTTTTTTATTTAAGTGAAATGATTGCATTATATAATAGTTAAATAATAAAGTTCGATTGATCACCTAATCATTTTTCCACGAAATTCTAGTTTTTGATTGTTCTGTTTTGAACCCTAATAAGCTGTTTAATAAAACATGTGAACAAATACTCAACTGTTATTCAGAAATTATTCCGCCGTACCGCGCTTTGCCAAATAAAGGCTTAATATGTGACGAGTCAAAACTATTATTCAGCAGCAGCTCGGTAAAACAGCTCCGTGAGCAGCTAATAATCAGATTTATAGGAATCGCCATTATAACCTCAAAAAAAAATGTTTTTGGAATTGTTTTTGCTATCAAATGCTGTGTTTTATTAATTCAGATACAAATTCGAGTATTATACATAAACTAATTATTACTTTTAAAACACTAAAATAAGGAATTACGCTAAAAGTTTTTTTTTGCCTTATTTCTGTCTTGTACATTAGCTTATTTCTATCATTAAACTTCGATATTGAAGCGGCGCGTAAAACCAATAGTTACAGGACATACGTTATTGACGACAAAATTACTTGCGCAATATTATTTCACTTGTATAATAGCTAAAACTCGTATTTTTAAAAATTACTTAACAATTCCAAGTATTCATTCCGTCCACATTAATATCTTAATAAATATTAATGATGTCAACAATTTCTTGAAGGAAACACACATTTTGTTTGAAATAGTGTGGTACAAATGTGCTTATAGCTGAGTAGTTTTTGAATATCACAGCCACAAATATTTATCTGAATAAACATGATAAAACATCTGTGTATAAGTAACGACTGCCGTTTTTCAGACGTTATTAAGCTATGTGGACAATTACATTGCTACTACTCAGATTTTATATTGCTATTATTCAAATTAAAGCATTTAAAAGTGTGCCCAATTTGCTTGAATAAGAGCTGAGTACACGTTTACTCAGACATTAATCAACAGCTTTTTAAGCTTATCGCTCCCGGGTTTGCTGTTACTAAGACCTTATACTGCTATCTGTGTTACTTGGGTACTTGCTTAGATCGAATTACTGATACGTTAACAATTTGGTTTTGGGAAAGGTTTATGACTGTAGTATGTGTATCTATTATCAAGTTTTCTAAAAACGTACTTAATTACCTAGTTACATGTGCCAATCTTTGCCTAATCACATAGTCTAGATGAAATTTAAATAAAAACGTCATATTTAAACTGGTTTATCTAATGTATAAATAGTATGTGCATAATACTATAGATTAATACTAACTAACTACTTCACGCCATTTTCCTAGCGGGGTAGGCCAAGAGAACCGAACTAGTTAATATAGATTATTTTTAAAATAATATCTAATATTACCAAGCTTGGTGAAATTTATTGGGACAAAACCATCATAAGAACAAATATCAGATAAAACTAACCATTTTAATAGACGAGTCATCACTTATTAGACAAGAACACAAATTCAGTAATACACACAACTTACAATCTACTTACACTGAAAAATTTGCCAAATACAGAGAGGGACCTTGCTATTGAAATTAGAACACAATGGAGAGTTACATCAGTTAAAATTGTACCCATCATAAGTATAAGCCTTAGCACTCTGAAAATACCATCACCTACATATAAACTTCTGTAAAAAGCAGTTATATTAAATACATGCCAGATAGTCCGAAAATTTTTGAATATAGATTGATTTTGATAGGATGCATTTGGCTTAGGCCCGTGCCCTAAACATTTCCTAATCGGAGAGTTATCTAATATACAAATAATAATAATGTCCTCCTAACCGATATTGCTCCCGGCGGCCAATCTCAACGAGGATTAGCCATCTGCGCAGGAGATATTATCTTGCACAAGTGTGTGCGCAAACATAGGTGCACTCTCTCTCAGGTGTAGATGTTGATGATATCTAAACAGGCTTAAAAAAGCTCTTATAAATAAATATAAAAACACCAGTATAAAATCAACATTCACGGAAGGTTGACTGTGCAGAGAAGAACCGGCTTTGTCTTCCGAGTGTTTTAGAAGAAGTCTTGTGAACATTGATGACGATGTTGATGACAATTCGTCATCATGATAATTTCCGAGGAAAGTCTTATACTTACTATTCAGATCATTGATGACGAATATGGCTCGGTTAACCATATTAGGGCCCCTAGGTAATTCACAACATGAGTGGGGCCCTTTAAACATTGTTTCAACCCCGCAGTCCCCGAAGGGACAGAGCCAAAGTAGCGGCAAGCCCTTGTAACTAGGGATTGCAATCGGCTCCGTCTGGGCCCAGCACAATTTTAGCCGTGTTGGATCCACCGACATGTGCTGGTTGAATGCCATTGTATCATGGAATAATAAGAGGACATAACGCTAAGACTACTAGCATCAATAAAAAATGTAATCGGTATGAAGCCTTCAGTGTTGGCTTTAATGCCCATATTAAAATGAATTTTCCATATCGTAACGTTTAACCGTAATCGAGATCGAGAAAGTAAAATTACTCATGGCACTTGTTTCTTGCCAATAGAGAAGGAGCTAGATAAATACCAAGCTTTTACCGGTTTCCTGAAACCTGTGTTCAGATTTGCAGCGGCTAAGGGTAATAATGGAGGCGAAATGAATTCACTTCGGTAATTAAACTTAAAAAGCGATGTGGCTTAGAACGCTGTGTAAATAATCGGTGATGTAGGATAATATTACTCATATAGTGAAATAAAACTTTCTTTTGATATGCGTATTATAACTTCTTTTTGTACGGGCAGGCACTAATTAAGTTGGTTCAAGTATTTTAATCGAATACTTTTTGACATCTCGTTAGTCTAATGGTACCGACTTCCAGGCGTGGTCGCAGCCTGAAATTTTGCAGGGGGTCACTAAATTATAATACAATATGTCGAGTAAATAAGACTTTATTGCACAATACACAATTTAATTGCACACATTAAACAACAAATGGAAGCCTTCTATTTTAATTGGGAAATCGGTTGATAATATTTGAGATGTGTAAGGGTTATGTCTTAAGGGTTATCTCTGGCTGAATAAGTATCTAGAAAAGCTAAACCCCAGACTCTCTTCTAACATATTTGCTCTCAACCAAGTTTTTGCATACCTTAGCGTAGAAAATTATCTCTCTGATGTCGCACCGGTTGGGTTGGATCCCCGCACCGGGACAAACATAGTTGCTTAAATAAGAATTTAAATGGGATCAGGGTGTTTGTGGTACCTTCGTTAACTCTGATTGTTACAACGCATGTGCTTAGTCTCCTAACTTTGTGATGTGACCTGATATTTTTATATTTATCTAGTGAAAACACGCGATATCTATGGCTTACTATTATCACAAAGAGTCAGTAATGTTTTATTGTCCGCCACGCAGCAGTGTTTAGTCCGTAGCTCCTCATTAGACTAGCTATTCTTTGAAAAAACAAATACGAAAAAACAACTTTAACTAAACGGATTTAAAATTACATACCTTTCGCGGAAAGTTGTGATTGAAAAAATGCCAAGAGGATTATCAGAAGTTTTACGAGCAAGAAATTAGCACGCAGAGTTTCTATATCCCAATCCTGTGTCGTGACCACGTTGCAGAGGTACCACGGGATGGGTAATTTAGCTGACCGACCCCGCAGTGGTCGCCCAACTGTTTTGACTGCGGCTTAAAATCGCTATTTTGGAATGCTGGCAGCCCGTGACCCGTGAAAATCAACGCTACTAAAATAAAAGCAGAATTTCGAGCCGCCTCTGGGCTTGAAGCTCAGGCCATTCGGAATTGCTTGCATCAGGCTGGATTACAAGCACGGAGGTCTTGGCGAGCGTCTCAGAAATGCCGGCAAAGTCAACGACGGAGATTGCAGTGGGCTAGGCTTCGGCAAAATTAAGAAGATGAAGAAGAAAACATTTGGCAAAACTGTGTCGTGAAAGGCAAAGAACTGCCACTGAAACAGTTCAGCAAGGCGGGAAATCGGTGTCCTTTTGGGGTGGTATTATGATTGGAGCTAGAACCCCTTTGTTCCCGTATCGAAGCTTCATGACAGCAGATATGTATAAATCAGTAGCTATTGTTGGAATTGTCAGACCATTCCGAGTAAACCATGGGCACCAATTTGTACTAAGTAGTTGATGGTAATGCGCCTGCACATCGAGCTCAACGTGTCAATGCTGCTCTCCGAGAATACGACATCACAAGGTTAGACTGGCCTGCCGGCTCGCCTGACTTAAACCCAATAGAGCTGTTTGGAACCGTCAGCCAAGTCCCCAGACGGTGCTATAGCTCAGGGAAGCCGCTATTCAAGAATGGGACAGGTTATCCAGTATTTATTGGGGTACCAATAAATACTGGATAACTTAATCCTCAGCATGCCCAGAGGTATCTCCGCATGTGTTCGAGCCAGAGGTGTAGTTATATGATATTGGATATAAACCTTTTATTAATAAATTATTGTTTAAGTTTGGTTAAACAGTCTTTTTCTTTCTATGAAATTCCTGTTACAATTACATTATGATTAATTACTAAATGTTTGTTAATAATAAAAAGCTTTATTATTTAATTATAATCAGGGTATTTCTATTTAAAGAAAACATACAACAAACATTAATAAGAGATTTTTTAAATAAGAGATTTTTTTTTTATTTTCTCATAAAGTATACCGTATTTTATTTGTTTAATGCTTGTTTCTGCAGGTACACAAGAGGTACCAAAGTTAATAATTTACATGTATGAGTTTACAGTACACCCGCGGTTCTGACGTCAGGATGGCGGGTGTACCTAATATAATATCTTTGTATGGACAAAGGTACACAGATTTTCAGAAGAGGTACGTAAAAGTACACAAAAGGTACCAAATATCGGCAATATGTTTAGGCTAATCTGAGAAGTACACCCGCCATTCTGACGCTCACAAATTTTTTGATGTTTGTATGTTTAAAAAATCATTTTTTAATCGCACTCAACTACAATATTGAATTTAGGTAGGTATTCCTTACATCCTAGGGAGAAGCCATAAATACTACTAGTGACATGGAAGCACCTTAGTAGCTATGATAATATGTCAAGATCGTGGCTAATATAGAAAGTTAAAAGCTAGAATGACAAGTCCAGGAGTGGACTATACAGTTTCCGCAAACTACCTACTTTAACTACTGGGACATCAACATAGATAAGATAATAAATATGATAATAGAATTTTAGACACTTTTGAAAAGATTTGTGGGAGGTCTGCACATTATGTGCCGAATACGACATACCTCATGAATGTAAACGGATGTAAATGATTATCATCTCTATTTTACTGCTTCAACATTTACTTGTTTTGGGAATAAGAATCGCGACTTCACCGCGTCTGTAGGACTCCAAATGTGGAACAAGTTAGAGTGGACAAATTAGCAATGTTTATCTAGTAATCTATAAAATTATTAAGTATTTTATAAAGCTTTTGCATTACCTGCTACAATCTAGTTTATTAGAAAATGTAAGTAATCCGTGCGTAGATTTTTTTTTATTAAAGTTTCCTAGTACTATTGTACAAATGCTTTATTTTACGTTTTTATAAGAATAAAATGTTTATAATTTTGCAAACTTTGCAACCAACCTATGGAATAGTATTATTTGGGATAGACATCGAGCTAAGAAAAGCAAAATTAATGATTTTAATTAATTTATTGAAAACTAAATGATGATCTAAAAGATGCGAAGTCATACGAATCGAATAACATGAGTGTAGCTTTTTTGTTAAGCTTTATAATGCCTTGTTTTGCATTTAAGCTTCTAAAAGTGGTAATACAATGAGATGCTCCAATTGTGCTTTCTTTCTAAGTATTTTTTTTGCATAAATTTATATTTTAACATAGACGTTTTCATACCCAAATAATAAATCTGTAGAGGGATTCCTATTACTATTGTTGCTACAAACATTTGGGCCTATAATGGGAAGGTAATTGAATTGATATTGTATATATTGACATTACATTTTGTATGATTCTCCATTGGTATACATACATAATAAAAGATTGTCGTTTCAAGTCTAAAAATCGAAAGGTGGGTGCTACATCGCAGCTCTCGAATGCACTTACGTGTACGTAGGTAGGTACTCTACGCTACGACATCGGTGAGATGAGACTCCTAATTTTGACCATGTTTGATCAGATCTATTTGTTCTAAACTTTCACGCATAGTGCTACTTTAAAAACGTTGACCTGGTCGCGTATGTGTTTAGTTAATTTTGGCTTACTGGCGTGAGACTGGCGGCTACAGGAGAGGTGCCGGGCGGAGGCATCTGTTTGCACGCTGTCGAAAAATTAATAAAAGTGTGCCACCAACATGGCGTGTTTACACACGTCCGAGTTAGCCAGCGCCTTCCACGTTTAGGTGCCCGGCAAATTACCCAGAAATTGTTCGAGGGAACCATGGAATAATTTTGGTAATTCCGTGCGATAACGGCATTTATCCACTTATTATTTTAGACACCTACTTTCGGCTTTTTCTATCTAACTAGAATTAAATTGACATTTAAACGTGGACCGTTTAGCGTTATAAAGTAGCATTCGTTTTTATTTCAATTTAGATAGATCGTAATTTAATAAAAATAAACGCATTTTTTTAAGTAATTGATAACTGTTTTATCAAAGTAAGATACAAGATCTTACTTTGATTAGGTATATATTTATCACAAAAATTGGTCAACGTATTTTTTTTTACTTGGACAGTACCGACAAAAGTCATACTTACAATAAGGATACAAGGGTTTTTCAATAAAATACACTTATGAATGCATGCAGTGGTAGCATGCTTACTTTTCAACTGAAAAATGAACTAATTTAATTTGGCATCATTAATAACGTTGCCTAACTAACCTGGTCGTTAATATCAACTTAATTTAATACATTCATTCAATGTTAATAGTCATCAACAGTTTTTGCACGGAGTTAATCATTGATCATATCGAATCAAAACCCCTTTTTATTCAAAGAGGCCTTTGCAAGGTACTTTCAAATCAACCGACTTAACGTACCTACGTCTTGAGTGTTTTTTTAAACCGAAAAGAATTGGTGTTACGAGATCGTATGCCTTGTTCTGTTTAGAAATGTAGTAAGTAGTGGGCGTGTGTTCTTCGGCCCCAGATAGGTTTAAACGACCGCGTTGGCTTATATCCTATAACCTATCTATATAAAAGCAAAACTTATAAAGCAAACGGTACGGACAGTATATGGGCCCTGGCCCTGGCCCTGGCCCATGGGCCAGGGCCTATATATTGTCCGTACCGTTTGCTTAAGCAGAATAGAGGCTAGGGCCTATATTCTGCTTTATAGTAGGGTATAGGGCAAGATACTCTAGTCATATTTATATTACTTAAACAAAATGATAATTGACTGGCTTGATGGCGCATACTGCCCCATGCGCCAAGAGTTGTGGGTTCGATCCCCACACAGGCCAAACATTCGTGTTGAATACTTGTGTTTGTTCTGTGTCTGGGTGTTAATATTGAATATTTATTTAATTATATATTTGTAATACCACTGTTGATTCTGATATCCGTAACACAAGTGCTTAAGCTACTTACCTCGGAGTCAGATCAATGTATGTGATGTAGTGTTATTTATTTATTTTATAATAGCAAAAATGCCAAGCTTAACAAGTTGCGATTTTATTTCAATTTTGATGTGAAATTCATGATTTTGTGGTTAGTTATTACGTGAGTAGGATATCTATCTATACATACATACATACATACATTGCATCACGCCTATAATCCCCGAAGGGGTAGGCAGAGTCAAAGAGGCAGCAGGCCTCTTTAAACACATTTAGCCAAAAACAAAACTGGGCTAGATGGAACATTGTGAAAAAGTAGTGACAAGTGACTAGCTCGTCGCCTACACAATCACATACCCAAAACCTCATATACCATTAGTCGCCCTTTACGATATGCTAGGCAATAAACACAGTTGACACATTCTTAGTCCCAGACCAACATGGGACAATCAATGGGCTGGGTTAGATAGAAAATTTACACTATCTATAGTGGTTAAAATCATACAATACCTAAGTACCGTTTTCTTAAGTTATCTGTATAACAGTATAGAAATGTAATAAATATTATCTGATGTAAAAACAACTTACATTTTCAAAGAACTACCTATTAATGGTTCTATGAAATGATTTATATGTAATTGACTAGTAGTTACTTTTTATGTATCTTAATAATAACATACTATATAATTCGTTTTATCCAAGTCTAGAAGACATAGGTAATATAAGATTCCATTTTGGTCTTCAACTAAGAATAATGTACTGTTTCTTGTCTAACATAGTTTATGCTTACGCAGGACCGAGAGTACCTACTTGTCTCTACTTTTTCCTAATTTTACGTCGAACCCAGCTTAATGTTTGAACTTTATTGCTCCTTAGACTTTGCCTACCCGTTCAGGGATTGCGGTCGTAGTCATATAGGTGTATTTTACATATATACTACGCATCAATAGGTGCTAATTATATGATTGGGTCCCACAGATGTGCGAATGGCTGTCGACCGTGGAGTGGTGCGACGTGCGTTTGGCGTGCGGCGGCCGCACCTTCACGGCGCATAGAGCTGTTCTAGCCAGCGTCAGTCGCTTCCTCCGGGTAAGTCTACATATTATATATACATCTATAATATCTTTACATATAATAACAATCTAAGTAACTTCTCTTACATTCATGATTCTTTTCATACAAGCTTTACTGTTTTTATTGTTATGGTATTAGTTCAAATGAATTTAATATAGTTTTAGAAATATCATACATACATAACATCACGCCCATAATACCCGAAGAGGTAGGCAGAGTCAAAGGGGCAGCAGGCCCGTTTAGAGATGGTCGGATGGAAAATTGTGAAAAAGTAGTGACAAGGGGCTAGCTCGTCACCTACACAATCACATACCCAAAACTTCATATACCATTAGTCGCCTTTTACTACATGCTAGGCAACAACCACAGTTGGCACATTCTTTTTAAGTCCCCGGCCAACATGGAACTAGACTAGAAATATCAATCGATTCTTAATGCATGTATGTATAAGATATATATTTACACTAATTTAAAGACTGCCTCGTTGGTCTAGTGGTAGCTTGCGCTGCCTAAAGACAAAAAAATGTTGCTGGGTATTTCCATATAGAAATTACTCAGTAACCATCCGGAGTCGGGAAGTTGGCGGTTTAGTCACTGCCGTGCCTCGGAAAGCACGTTAAGCCGTTGGTCCTGCGCTTGACCTCTCTCCGGTCATGTCGAATTGGCGTCTCACCGGACTACGAGAGTTAAGGAACAGAGAGTGCACCTGTGTTTGCGCATACACTTGTGCACTATCATATCTCCTGCGCAGATGGCTAATTATCGTTGAGATTGACCGCCGTGACCGATATAGGTTAGGAGGACATTATCTATACTTATAATAAATCTGTAGAGAGGTCAATTCTGTACATGAAATATATTTTCAAAATTATTATAAGTATAGATAACTATCAGGGGGTGATTAATGATCGATACTGATGCCAAAAATGCAATCAGTAAAATTTTTGTCTGTCTGTCTGTCTGTCTGTCTGTCTGTCTGTATGTTCCTTATAGAAACAAAAACTACTCGACGGATTTTAACGAAACTTGGTACAATTATTCTTCATACTCCTGGGCAGGTTATAGTATACTTTTCATCACGCTACAACCAATAGGAGCAGAGTAATGAAGGGAAATGTTGGGAAAACGGGAGAAGTTACTCCATTTTTTAAGCTTCCGTCGCGTGTCCTTAATGGTTAAAGTTACATAGAAATCATGTATGACGGAAATAGTCTTTATAATATTAACCATAAACGCGGGTGACACCGCTGGCACAGCTAGTTATTAATATAAAGAGGAAGGCTTCGTATCTTTGTAACGTATAATCTAATTTTTTTTATTTTCTTTCGCCGTTTGAATTTTATATTATCCTTGCGTAACATAGCATATATTTATTACTAGAAAAAATAGGGCTAAAACAGAACGCCGACGGGTCACTAGTCTATACTATTATTACAAAGAGGACAGATTTGACTGATTGTATGTTTGTTTGTATCGAATAGGCTCCGAAACTACTCGATAGATTTAAATAATTCTTTCACCAATGCAAAGCTACTTTATCAGCGAGTAACATAGACTATATTTTATCCCCGTATTCTTACGGAAACGGGAACTACGCGGGTGAAACCGCGGAGCGCTGCTAGTCAAATATAAAATGTATAAGTTGAAATCTTACGGCAATAGCCGTAATAAATTTTATGACAAAGTTGTCTTCCTATTTGCCTTTACTGTAATCAGAACTGATATTTTTGTATTTTTATAAAATTTGAATAATGTGTATGGCAATGCATGGATTTTGCCTTTCGAGTAAATGCTATCGATATTAAGTTGATGTCAGGATGATAATTTAATCTATTTATTTTTCAGCGAATCCTCTTATCGTGTACTCAAGAAGAAACGCCCACTTTCATTGTCTTGCCTGATTTCGATCTCGAAGCCTTATCTTCTGTCCTCTACTACATTTACAACGGAGAAGTTATTGTGGAGAAACACAAATTATTAATGTTCCTCGATGTTATTAAAACATTAGAAATTTTTATCGATCCCCAATACTTGCAGAAGCTCAGGGAGAGTGTCGGTGATAGACAATTGGAATTGGTCACGTATCGCGAAAGTAAATGGCCCGAAAATATTTTTGCGCTGAGCAGTGGAAATAGCGATGATCATGAATATGTTAATATAAGGAAAGGAGAGTGTCTGCGGGACATACGGTTACAATGTTTGTTGGAAGATACTGATCTCGGCGATAAGCGAGAATATCGTAGTTTGAGTGACGCTAAACCTTCTTTAGACAATTCACCAGTGCAGTACGCAGACCGACAAAGGAGCTCTTTCCTACGTGATTTATATATCGAGACATATCCTCAGAACGGTAATGTTAACGGTCTGACGACAGGCGTGCTAGCAATACCAAATGAACGCTATCGTGCTCCGACATCTGTTCTCCTGACGAATGCAAATGGCAAGCTTCCCAGCAGAGCTGACGACACACTCTCGGAGATATCTAGGAAAACAGCCGAGCTCACATCCTTTATACCTTACGTATCTCGCGACCAACAGCCTTGCATACGAGATTGCAGCCTACCGTACGGTGAATCATGTTCTAAGAGATTTCACGATTTCAAAAATGTGGATTTCACTAAAACGAAGATACCAGTAGAAAATAGTTACAGATTAGAAACTAAGTTAAAAGAACCTTGGCTAAACTGCCCTTTGCAAGGTCACCTACCGCTCTTACCAATAGGAATTCAGAATCAAAGTACAATGACCAAAATCAACATGTCATCTTTGGACTTAAGTATAAACAGATCAATATCAGATATAGTACCGAATTCATACATTAACTCGCAAAGTTATTTAGCAGCAGTAAGTTTATTACACCGTAATGTAAATAAAAATATTAGGAGACACCTTTTGGAGAAGGGTCGCGTTGAACATAGTAATTTATCAAAGGCGCCAATTTTTAATCAAGTGTTAGACAGTCCGTGGTGTCCCCGTTTGCCATACAATTACAAACCATACCGAAGAAAAGTTGCCAGTGTATCCGATTTTCCATTACAAGATAAAAAGGTGAGTGTAATTAATGGTTTTGATTAACTTTTGTGGCGGGCCTTTGTGCGTTTCCATATAATTCTTGGTATTATTTAATTTTTACCGAGGTATTAATAGAAGCTGCGGGTTACTGTAGCCTTAACTAAACCTGACATTCAATTTGTATCGTTAGTCGATTATTATTTTAGTCAAGATACACCTACTTGGCAATTGATGGATATTTTACTGAGGTCATAAGGTTTCCAATTGTTAATTAATCACCACTTCCAATATCCACGATGATGACTTGATTGTTACAAACGTTATTGTGCAATTTTTGCATTTTCTTAGCAACTCTGACAGCTTCACTTACGTACTTTTGTTCTTTTGTAGGAGAATGAAGTGGCTACTTTTAACGACGATAACAATAATATTGAGCAGTCACCTACTCAATGTAAGAGCATTGCTCAGATGAACAGGGAAGACTACAAATGTGCTGTTTGTAACCAGGTAATGTAAAATAGGCTTCTATAATTTGGATAAGTGAATTACATTCGTAATATTTTATTCCGTTTAAAGTAAGCGCTATCTGCATTCATATCAAAAGATTTCTCATAATGCGTGAGAGACTTGGCTTTCGGTCCAGCATATGTGATGTATAACGGCGATAACCATAATTTCTTAGAATGTTCCCATTAAATACACTTAATTGCCGGAACATGTTTGCAAAAAATGACCAATAATAACCGTGACATATTGCTAGTCACTGGAGACTCTAAAATTATTTTTACGTCTATACAAAATCTATTTGTGTGATAATAATAGATTGGTGGATACAGTATTATTTTTGAGTATCAGTGATGATACATCATGTTTCTGCAACCTTTAAGCATGCTTATCTCTAAGCTTTGCTAGGAATAGCTATATAAGTAGATATGTAAAATATGTATTTAATAGGTAAATGTTTTAAAAGACCGGAGCATACAATATTAAACCTTTTCCGGAACGTTTGACAAGTAATGGAGATATTAAAAATGAGTTTTAGGCAATCATGATGATTTGGACGTCAGCAAATACTTTGTAGGAGTACTACTTCTAATGTAGAAATCTTACTGCATAATTTTGCCAAGTTAAGAGGTGTATTCAATTTGTGTTTCGTTTCCTATACATAGCCGTATTTATGACATATATCACTTACACATGATAATCCCCGAGCAAAGGTTAGACGAAGCATAGTGGTGTGGTATTTGCTCAGTACCTACTTTCCGATCTTGCCAATATATAGATACTTTGTATGAGTGGTATCTTAAATTGTAAAGATTGCGAAGCTTTCGCCGCGTTTAGCGCAAAATGCGGGAAATAGCGTTTATATTCATGGAGAGGTTTGTATTCGTGTTTTGAATGGTATCTTACTGTTATTCTTCGGTGTATAGGTACCTAATAATATGTGTTGATATTGGGTACTATGGCGATGCCTTTCATGTTAATATTTGTCTGACGTTTCTATTTAATATTTTATTCTCTCACTATTCATTCATTTTAAAATTGGTTGTCTTTTAAATTTGATTTATGATGGAACAGTTAATATTTTTTGAGTCGTTTTTCTTTTGGTCAACATATTTTTGAGCGAATATACTTGAAATAAAATAGCGTTGAGAAAATACATATACCGATATCTTACTTAATCAAGTATATCTAGTTAAAATTTCAATAAATTAATTAAGTATATCAATAGGTTTCAAGGGTGCTTGAAATCAAGAAAAGCTGCGACTAAGGACTTTATGAGTCATTGAGATCCAAAAAACTAAAATTTAAGGAAAACAAATTTTAATTTTTTGGATCTCAATGACTCACTGAATAAAGTCCTTTTCTTGAATAATCTTGAAGCTTTTCTTGACTTCAAGTACCATTGAAACCTATTGATACACTTAATTAATTTATTGTTTTTTTTTACTTTTCCATCATAAATCAAATTTAAAACAACAATTTTAAAATAAATGAATAGTGTGAGAATAAAATATTAAATAGAAACGTCAGACAAATATTAACATGAAAGGCAAAGTTTCTACTTTAAGCTTTAATAAAGTAGAAATATTTGAAACGAAGATGGAACAAGGCAGGTAGTTAGTCTAAAAATGGAATTGAATTGCAGGTTTTCACAAGTGAAGAATGCCTCAACGGGCATATGAAGCGGCACTCGTCAACGGCTCGGTACTCTTGCGGCGAGTGCGGCAAGACCTTCTCACAACTGCGCAACTTCAAGTACCACATGTCTGTCCATCGGGGGACCAGGGAGTTCGCCGCTACCTGCACGGTATGCGGGAAGTATTTCAACGACAGAGGCTACCTTAGCAGCCACATGAAGATACACAGGTTATTACCAGATTTGCCATCAACCGTCAGTTTCGCTAGACGCTGAAACCATAGCCTACTAAGGAGTCATAATCATCATCATCATCAGCCTGTTGCAGTCCACTGCTGGACATAGGCCTCTCCAAATGTTCGCCACTCTGATCTATTTTCGGCTACTCTCATCCAGCTCCTGCCAGCCGTCTTGCGCAAATCGTCACTCCACTTGGCCTGAGGGCGTCCTACACTACGTTTTCCGAGGCGCGGTCTCCACTCCAGAACTCGTTTACCCCAACGGTTGTCGGCTCTGCGGCTGATATGGCCAGCCCATTGCCACTTCAGCTTGCTAATCCTGTGAGCTATGTCGATAACTTTGGTTCTCTGCCGGATCACCTCATTGCGGATTCGATCCCTGAGAGAAACGCCGAGCATAGCTCTTTCCATAGCCCGCTGAGTGACTTTAAATCTGTGAACCAGTCGTTCCGTCAGTGTCCAGGTCTCGGTTCCGTATGTCACAACAGGTAGGACGCACTGATTGAAGACTTTCGTCTTTAGGCACTGTGGGATGGACGATGAGAAGACTCGACGTAGTTTTCCAAACGCTGCCCAACCCAACTGAACCCTTCTATTCACCTCGTCCTCTAAGTTGTTTCGACCCAACTGCAATGTGTGCCCGAGGTACACATATTTTTGAACAACTTCGAGGACGGTGCCGTGAACCGCAATCGGTTCCGGTAGAACATGTTCATTGAACATGACCTTGGTTTTATCCAAGTTCATCCGAAGGCCGATGCGTACAGAAGAGTCAGCTAGGTCATTCAACATCTGTTGTATGTCCTGCAGCGTCTCTGCCATTATGACGATGTCATCTGCAAATCGCAAGTGCGAGATGTGTTCACCATTTATGTTGATGCCACGTCCTGTCCAGTTCAGCGTCTTGAACATATCCTCCATTGCATTTATGAACAATTTCGGGGAGATGACGTCCCCTTGTCTCACTCCTCGATGCATTGGTATAGGCCTTGTTTGCTGATTTTGTACTTGGACGGACATACTGGCGGCTTCGTAGAGACATCTCATCACTTGGATGTATCGCCAATCGACTTGGCATCGCTGCAGAGAGTCCAAAACAGACCAGATTTCAACCGAGTCAAAGGCCTTCTCATAGTCCACGAATGCTAGACACAGGGGCTGATTGTACTCTTCGGTCTTCTGTATAATCTGCCGCACTGTGTGGATGTGGTCTATAGTGCCGTATCCGCTCCGAAATCCAGCCTGTTCCGGCGGTTGAAACTCGTCGAATTTTCGCGCAAGACGGTTCGTGATCACTCTTGAAAACAGCTTATAGACATGGCTTAGAAGGGAAATGGGTCGATAGTTCTTCAATAGGGTTTTGTCCCCTTTTTTGAAGAACAGGACGACCACACTCCTACTCCACGCTTCCGGAGTTCTTCCTTCAAACAGAACACCGTTAAAGAGCTTTTGGAGTTCCCTCAGTACGGGCTTACCTCCAGCCTTTAATAGCTCTGTTGTAACGCCGTCCGCTCCAGGGGCTTTTCCATTTTTAAGCTGTCCAAGAGCAATCCTGATTTCGCCAACGCTGACTTCCGGCAGGTCTTCAGTGAAATGGCGTGTTAATGTGGCTCTAGAGTCTTCATTTTCGGGTACAGGTCGAGATGTATGCGATGCATATAGTCGGGTATAGAAGTTTTCTACCTTCAAAAGGACCGCCGGTTTAGAGGCAACAACTTCTCCACTTGCTGTGGTCAGTTTCGTCAGGTGACTTCTCCCGAGAGATTGAACGAACACCTTAGACCCCCAGTTTTGCTCAATAGCTCTTTCGATATCCAGAGTATTAGAGCGCCGAAGGTCGCGTCGCACAAGTTTATTGATCTCCCGGTTAAGAGCCCGTATGCCCAACGAAGTGGTAGGTGGGTCTTCACGTCGTTGCCTCATTAGCCTCAAGGTCTCTTCGGAAAGTTTTGACTTCTTACCTTTACGCCGCATGTTGCAAAATCTCGTACCTTCCTCCCTGAGTACCCGAACCACATTCTCAAGGTTCTGGTTAACGTCAGTTGTGGTTTCCACGGCAGCAAAACGGTTCTCCAGGTTCGACTGGAACGTTTCAGATCCCGCCATGGTTTGGAGCAAAGTAGGCCGGAGTCTAGACTTCATCAGACGGACACGTTCGGCTTTGAAATCGATATTCAGAGTGCCTCGGACAAGTCTGTGATCGCTGCCGGTGTTAAACCTGTTGATCACAGAGACATCTCTGAATATGTGCCGCCCGTCCGCCAAAATGAAGTCGATCTCGTTTTTGGTCATAGTGTCGGGGCTACGCCACGTCCATTTCCTTTGGGGCTGCTTTTTGAAGAATGAGTTCATTAAGAACAGCCCCTCTCGTTCGAGGAAGTTTACGAGCATCTGCCCCCTATGATTCCTGGCTCCAAATCCATGGGGTCCTACTACCGATTCATTGTGATTCTGTACTCCCACTTTGGCGTTGAAGTCTCCCATGACAACAGTGTATTGGGTCTTTATAGTGAAGTGGAGGGCCCTCGATATGTCATCGAACATTGCCTCCACTTCATCATCTGAGTGTGTCGAGGTCGGTGCGTACACTTGCACCACCTTGAGGCTGTACCTCTCGGTGAGCTTGATGATCAGGTACGCTACCCTGTTAGACACACTGGAAATTTCTACAACGTTGTCAAGGAGAGACTTATTGACCAGAAACCTGACGCCACCTTGGGATTGTTGGTCTCCCTCGCGAAAGTACATCAGGTGAAATGAAATGAAATGAAATGAAATGAAATGAAATGAAATTATTTATTTCTGCAAGTAGATTTGTAACAAATTCTTTTGCACGTCACACTTTTTTACCCTACCAGCACCTCGACGTGAATGGCCTGATGAGAAGAGGTGCCGCAAGAAACTCAACAGATAGCCTTTTTTTTTTAAAAACATGTTTTACATATCTCTAATATGTGGTACATTAAAATAACTTGACTAAAAATTTCACTGTGCATGCGAGCAGATCATCTTGTCCAAACATTTTTATCATTTAAATAATCATCTATTTTGTAGTAACCTTTTCTTATTAAACATGATTTAATATAAGACTTAAATTTATGCGTGGGTAATTCAATAACATTTTGAGGCAGTTTATTAAATATTTTTATGCTTAGACCTACAAATGAACCACTAATCTTATTAAGCCTGAGTTTTGGAACGGTGAGTTTGTGTTTATTTCTCGTATTAAACTGATGACAATCAGATTTCTTATAGAACTCATCTAAGTTTTTATGAACATAGATAATACAATCAAATATAAACTGGGAAGCTACGGTCAATATATTTATCTCTTTGAATATTTCCTTAAGTGAGTCACGAGGTCTAAGGCCATATATGGATCGAATGGCTCTCTTCTGCAACACAAATATGGTTTGTATATCAGAAGCGGTGCCCCATAGCAATAGACCGTATGACATAACGCTGTGGAAGTAGCTGAAATAAACTAGCCTCGCCGTTTCAATATCGGTCAGTTGCCTAATTTTCCTAACTGCGTATGCAGCTGAACTAAGCCTCCCTGCCAGGGCACATATATGAGGACCCCATTGTAGCTTAGAATCTATGGTCATGCCTAAAAAAGTTGTGGAGTCAACAAGTTCAATATGTTCATTATTAATTATTATATTAGTACTAACTTGTCTAACATTCGGCATTGTAAACTTAATACATTTGGTTTTTTTTGCATTAAGTTGCAGATTATTAACAGTAAACCAATGCATAACTTGTGAGAGAGTATTATTTACATCGTCATATGAATTTTTCTGCCTGTCAACTTTAAAAATTAAGGAGGTGTCATCTGCAAATAAAACTGTCTCACATAGGCCTTCGGTGTAATACAGAAGGTCATTTATATAAATTAAAAACAGTAATGGTCCTAATATAGAGCCCTGGGGCACCCCCATTAGTAAAGGGGCGCCAGGAGAGTTAATTCCATTAATACAAACTTTTTGTGTTCTATTACTAAGATATGAGTCTAATAAACTTAATGCAACATTTGAGATACCATAATGCTGTAATTTCAAAATTAAGGTTTCATGATTAACACAATCAAAAGCTTTAGACAAATCACAAAAAATACCTATAGCATCCTGTTTATTTTCCCAAGCCTCAAAAATATGTTTAGCAAGTGTCACTCCCGCATCAGTAGTAGATCTGCCTTTGGTGAAGCCAAATTGCTTAGTATGTAAAAAATTGTTTTGTTTAAAATAAGATGTTAATTGACTAAATATAATTTTTTCAAAAATTTTGCTAAGTGCTGGCAAAATAGAAATTGGTCGAAAATTAGATGGGTCACTTTTTTCCCCTGCCTTGAATAAGGGTACAATCTTACTAAATTTCATTAAATTTGGAAAACAGCCTGTATCTACGCACTTGTTAAATATAAACGCTAAGTGAGGGGCAATAGTAGATATAATAGTTTTCAATGCATCTACCGAGAATCCCCACAAATCCTCTGTTTTCTTAAGGTTCAAATCATTAAAGTATTTCAAAATTGTCATGTGATTGATGTGGGAGAAGCTAAAAGAATTTTGACACAGCCTTACATTGGCTTTGAGTAGAGATTGAACTGTACGTGGACAAGAATTCAGTTTATTAGTAATTTTGACAGGGATGCTCGAAAAGTATTCTTCAAATGCATTTGCTACTTCAGCATCAGCATTGATACAATGATTGTTAACATGAAGAGAGTAGGTATGGTCTTGTGTTTTATTTCTGCAAGTCTCTTTGTTAATAATTTTCCAGGTCGCTTTAATTTTGTTACTGGAATTTTTGATTTTGTTCTTTAAGTAATTTGACTTGGCAGCTGCACATACCTTCTTAAATATTTTCGAGTATTTCCTAACATAATCTGAAGTATTTTCATTATTACAATTAGCTTTAATGTCATATAATTCAAATAATCTGTTTCTACTTTTGTAAATGCCTTTAGTAGCCCAATCACTAAATTTGATCCTCGGATTGTCTACATTAATTACTCTTTTAGTAAAAATATCATTATATTGCTCCTTGACTGTGTTAAACAATTGTTCGTATAAGCGGTCAATATCACTATCTGTAAAAGGCATAGCGGCAATTTTATTATCTATGGTTTCTTTAAATTTGGCCCGATAAGGTGGCCCGACTCTAGGGTTATGGTGTCCTCCCCCTCTCTTCGGACTTCACTTAGCCCCAGAATGTGCCACCTAATCTTCCCAAGTTCCACCTCAAGTTGTGCCAGATGCGAGTCAAGCCGTAGAGTGCGTCCGTTGTACGTAGCAAGGGTCAGTTTGTGGTGGTGGCCTACCGTAGCCCGGAGATTCTTCGCACCCCCCGCCCCGCCGTTACCGTGGTCGCCACCATGACCAGGAATAGCGAGACTGCCGGGAACTGGGGGCCGTGGCCCTTGTGCTGTATCCATTTGGAGGATTTGCCCATAATCGCCACGCTGGGCAGGCGGGTTGGCGATCGCAGAGCGTTGCTTTTGCCCGGTGACGCTGCTGCCCGTCATCGGCATGTGGTATTCGGCTACGCCAAGGGTTTGAATGGTTATACCGCCATCAGTCGGTTGCCAGAGCCTCGTTCGTTAGTTAGCAGGATGCTCCACGCGCAGGAGAGGTTGGCTTGGGGCGAGATGATGATGGTTCGCCCCCTTACATCCCGTACAATATTTACGTAACTTATTTCAGTAATGATTTTTGAGAGATGGTTAATAGATACCCAACGTGGGGTCGGATTTGCTTAGATTGATTGGTGACTGCCACCCTAGTCAGTGCGAGCTCTCTTAGTTTCGTATAAATGTTTTATTTACATACTTATTTTTTAACTCGGCTATATAATATTTACACATACTAGTCAGTTTACTGAAACCAACTAATACCTAAAAGACCTATTATGTAAACTGGTTTTCCATGCACGATAGATTAATAACTGAAAAGCTGCATAAATCGCTACACGAATTCAAATCGAAAATGTTGATTTATTTCCAGAAACCGCAAGGAGTATAAATGCACTCTGTGCCCCAAGTCGTTCAACCAGCGCGTGGCGTACAACATGCACGTCAGGATACACACAGGTACAGGGGTGGACCGTGAGTACGGGGGCCCTGGGCTCATCCTACTCAGGGGCCTAAAATTGTTTCAGACCGTTGGTTGAGTGGTCGGAGACCCTGGCCACGAAATGGTTCGAATCCCGCTGGGGGCAAATGTTTCGTGTCATGAACATGGACATTTGTAATCGAGCCATGGACGTTTATAAACACGTATTTAAGTCTGTCTATCCTTTCACCTGGTATCCATAGCATAAGCCTATATGCTAAGTTTGGAACTAGAGAATTGGTGTGTCAGTCTGGAGAATTTTGTTTTTTTATTTAATTAATATTGTTAGTGACCTGGAATCATCGTTCGATAGATATATGTTTTGTCTTCAACGGAGGCCTTCTTGTTCACGGAGCCCTGGGCTGCAGCTCAGAAAGCACCTATAGT
Organism: Glyphodes perspectalis; assembly: GCA_951394215.1. Taxonomy (NCBI): domain Eukaryota; kingdom Metazoa; phylum Arthropoda; class Insecta; order Lepidoptera; family Crambidae; genus Glyphodes; species Glyphodes perspectalis. Next base: position 9,195,881 of record OX596205.1, on the reverse strand, counting down.
AGATCCGGCCCGGCACAGGTACTGATAGCATCTAGCGTGGACGGAGATGTCCTTAATGAACTCACCGCCATTATCAACTGGCCGGTCTACATTCAACTGGTCTCGAAAGTCGGGTTTTGATAAATATAGTGATCTTACTGTGATCTTACTTGCTATAAGGTGTTCTTTTTGTGATGAGGTAGAATTGTAATTTAGCCAAATAACCCTGATTAACTAGAATCGCAGTATCGGTTCCTTATCTGATTTTTGTAATAATTTTATTAAATGGCTATTATCTGGATGTTTTGGGAGATAGTTACTCATAATAAGAGTTATGAAATTGTTATGAATTCGAAAGAATAATGATGAGTAAGTGTAATGGGTGGCTGTCTTTGAATGATGTATTAGGTAAAATTATATAAAAACAGATTATTCGTATAGGTTTTAGTACGTTTATTAAAACTACCAAATAGAAAGTCTCTAATTTGTTTATCTTCACTCCTGTCCTGGTGTTAGTCAAAATATATTAAGTAAGTACCTATATTATGATAACGTTCATGATAGGTTTTAATGATGTGGTTCCCCACCTTATCACCATCATCTTTACTCATCCACATCTTGAATAAAACTTGAGTTCCATATCTGAATAAAACTTGAGTTGTGTTATGTGGTAGATTGAATAAACACGTATGGGTTTTGTCTGTGGTTATATTTATGAACGTGGAATTCTCATAGGACATTATTTTTTTGTAAACAGATTTTATTTATGCATGTAAACTTCTTATACTTTAGGTACTTTTCTTATATTTTCGTGAAGAAGTAATAAAACAAGGAAAATTTCTATGAGAAACGTTTGCGAGTTTGTGTGTGGGTATTTGTGTATTGAAACAAAAAAAATACTCGTTCAATTTAATGCAGACTTTAAATTTGAGAATGGAAAGTCATGTTATCACAGTAATAAAGTTTCCCGTGTCATTATAATTAAGCTGTTGAACCCACCTCTGTACAGTCCTTTTACAGTCTATTGTATTTACCGATTAAATGTGTAAAACCTTATTAACTTTTTTATAAATATAGGAGCCTGGAAAAACAAAAAACCTATGGGAAAAAGCTGTGCGAAATTGCAAAGACTTTAGTAGGACTTGATGATTCCTATGTTTTTTTGTGAGTTTTGAATCGAAAACTAAAGATATTGTATCGTTTTATTATTGCAATAATACATAAATTAAAAGTTAAACTGTTTTTAATAAGTAAATTTACTCCACAAAAAATATATCTCAATACCTACGTAATAAGTAGATATTTGGCTTACACATACATATCATCACGACACCCACAATCTCCGAAGGGGATAGGTAGAGAGCAAGTATCTGAAACCACATTAAGTCAAATATACCATTGAGTTGGAATAAATCTGGAAATTGTGAAAAAGTTGTGAGAAGTGCTATACGCCTAACTATACTAAAATGTATTCGGACTTATGAAAATTCATAATAACGATCCATCTCTTACAATCCAGTGCATTAACATAAATTACCATTTCCAGGAGTGAAACCCCACGTGTGCGAGGAGTGCGGCAAGGCGTTCTCGCGCAAGATGCTCCTCAAACAGCATCAGCGCACGCACTCCGGCGAGCGGCCCTACGCGTGCCCGCACTGCGACAAGCGCTTTGCTGACAGGTCGAACATGACCCTGCATCTGCGGCTGCACACTGGTGGGTAACAATACGTCCAAAGAGCCTTTGGCCGGCTTGATGGCGCATTGGGCAGCCTGTCCTATGCACCAAGAGTTGTAGTTTTGGTTCTTAAAGGACAAACATTCGAATCGTTACACGAATATTGTTCTGTTTCTGTTATCATATAATTACAATTTAACTAAATATATATTTGTGACACTTCTGTTGATTATGATATCCGTATCTAATACGAGTGCTAAAGCTACTGAACTCAGAATCAGATGAATGTATGTGATATTGTTAGATATTTATTACTCATTATCTATAAAGATATCGCTTACTTCAGTGTCGTGGCGATCCTTGGTGCGAAGCCTATAAAACGTAAAAATAATTTAAATAATGTGCGTTGAGATGCTATTCGACGTCTCTATAGACCTGGCGATATGTGCTTGGCACACTAAGACAGAGTCGCTTCCGCTTTGTTGAGATTAATGTAGAGAAAATACTTAACTTCAGAATGTAGTATTTTTTTTTAGTTTTCAGTCGCCAGTTATCGAGATTAGAAACAATGATATCAACCCTCATCCCAACTTTCTTTAAATTTTTTTTTTAAATTGGTGATGTGTTTATTTATTTATTATGCAATATTGCTAACGACGTAAGCTATATTCATTACACAAAATGTATAAAATCCCATTGTTGCAGGGGTGAAACCGTTCTCATGCTCCCTCTGTCCCAAGTCGTTCACCAAGAAACACCATCTGAAGTCGCACCTTAATTTCCACACGGGGGCGAAGCCCTACTCGTGCCCGCGTTGCAAGCTCGCCTTCACGCAGTCCTCTAACATGCGTACGCACATGAAGAAGTGCGTGGCTGATCCTGCGCCCTCGTAGCTACTAGAACAAACTGGGAAAGAAATAATATAAATTGTCACATGTTGATCATCATAGTCGGGGCTCGTTTAGACAGTAAATTTAATTCTCCAGACTAGTTCCAAAAGTGTATATATACACACTCGTGCTATGGATACAAGGTGAACGTAAAGACATATAGTTATAAACATACATGACTCGAGTACTAATGTCCGTGATCATCACAAGAAACATTTGCCCCAAGCGGGATTCGAACCCGCGACCCTTAGTTTCATGGCCAGGGTCTCTGATTACTCGACCATCTGGTCTGTCATGATTCAATATTTAGCAAATCTGGTAATTACATTGAAGCGTTGGCCAATCTGATATAGATTTATTAGCCCATAGATTGAGAACATGATGATATGTATGAGAAAGAAGTAGACATGAATGACTGACCAATAATGTTTGTCTATCCCTTCGGGGATTACGAGCGTGACGATATGATGATGATGAAATTATTGTCTCAAGATACTTAGTACTATTTGAGTTAATTTGACGTAGTATATTGATGTGCATCGAGTGAGCCGTGACACCCTTGAATTCTTCGGGAATTGAGTTGGCGCTCGCATATCTAGAAAGAAATTGAAAATATCTTTTGTCGAGTTTCTACTCATGTAAAGTTTATTTGCTCAAATGTAATATATTGAAATAAATTAAATATGTTTAAGCCTCTGGTCAAATAAATTGTAGTTTTTTTTGGTTCGTTTCTTAGTAGGTTTACTTTAGGTATTACTCAACCCTCCTACATTATTAAAGCGCTGGTACCACTCGACTGATAAAGCAATATACAAACCCCCCAAGGAAATGCCAAGAATGAATTGCCAGGATCGATAAATTGTGCTGACATCTGGAAAAATATTAGGTTTTCGGTTATTTGTACTTAATTCTATCACATTCGGTTACCAGAATTCTTCGACTATTAAACCCTGTAAGTTAATATAGAAATATGTCTATAAAGCAGTATGTATTACATAACAATAAGAAATTCCAAGACATTATAAAAATAATCCAGAGTAAGACGGCACGTGAAAAGCTCCTTAAGCAAAATAGAAGGCAACAAGTGTTACTGGGGAACCATAGCTAAGTGGAAAACAAGTTATAGAACAGGTTTTTGTAATTTTAAGATTGTTGTGGTAAAGTTTTAGGACTTAGTTATAACTACTTTGATTTAATTCATTATAAACATAATATATGTACTTATAGCATGTTTGTATACTATTGATCTGTCCCTACAAGTAAACATTGGAAACCTAGACTACGGGGACCTAGACCTCGATTGCGGGGACTGATCCTAGAAGTCGATTAAAGTGCTACCTACGTGTCCAATTGAGGAACTTAGCCTCCAGAAACCCACTTTAACACCCGTAAGAACACACGTTCAGAAGGGTAAATCTATATAAATATTGAATCTAAGATATCAAGTAGGTATTTTAGTCAATTTTCTCTTATACAATAGTATTTTATAAGAGTTCATTTCTACAGACTAAATTATGCTTACCTACTGTCGTACCTACACACACCTAACCATAAAAGGAAGTTAGATAGTGAGTGAATAATATAATTGCTCTGTTGTTATTGTTCATAAAGCATTTGCCTAAAAATAATAGCACTAAATACAAAAATAACTAAGTATTTTTACGCTTTACGCTTAGGTACTCCAGTTAGCTTTCTCAGCGTTTGATTTAGGTGCTAGTTACGGTAGACAGAGAGAGAGAGATAGAGAGAGACAAGACTCTGGCTCTTTATAATATGTTCCTGTCCAAATTGTATTTCTGGTGAAATAAGATATTGGTCTAATTTATTAGGGTGATCACTAGTTCGACGATCGAACTAATGAATCAAACTAGTGAGAATAAAGGATTGATTCTTCGTTTTAAGCGCAAGGGATCAACGCACCGGAACAAAAAGGTATTTATTTCTCTTATTGTATCAAAACTATTCCACTTAGCGCACTATGATGGAGTTGCAACAGAAGTGGTAAAAGATATTATGTTTTCATTCTTCGAAGCGCATCAATAGTCGAAATATAGTTGCGAATAATACTACTGCCTACTAATGTATTTTGGGTCTGAGTGTTTATGGTACCCTAGTTTATTATGATTTCTATAACCCAAGTGCTTTAACTACTTTAATAGTCAGATCAATAAATATGATATCTAATATTCAATATTCCGTGTTTTTCTGTGATAAAAAGAAGAGCCTATATCGCTAAACTCCTAAATGGCTGTGCTGAATTTTTGGTATATCTTGAATAGGTATTTTATGTTTTAATATTTACAACTGGAACCGGTGCTGCAGCCGCGTTCTAAAATACAAACCAGACGAAGTCGGGGCTGGCGCTAGTTAAGTGGTCATTTACAGGATTTAGCAGAAACTTTTAAAAAACCTTTATTTTGTGATTCGGTTGGTATGTATAAAAAAAACCACGATTTATTTATTTTTTACTCCTGTTTTAATGGATTTGGTGTTTTAAAACAATCATTGATCAAGGTGTACAAAATTACAGGCCTTTACAGTAGGTAAGGTTCTGGCGCATTAAGTAGTTACATTACTCATATAAGGTGTAGGCGAGTCCATTATATTATAAATACTGTAGCTGAAGTTCCGTGATACATACACTGATATTATATTGCTTACTTTGCTGTACCATAGTAAGGTATTGTACTTAAATTATGTATGATCTATTTTCCTTAGATGTTATTAATTTTTATACAAGATTGTTACATAGTTATGATGGTATATTATGACTGATTTATTACAATTTAAGAAAATATCGAGTAAAATTTATCCCATCATTGGTTTATTTACAGAGAAAACAATTTTAAGGAAATTTGTTAGCATGATATTGTTACTTCAGTAGGCTAATCGAGGTCATTATTTCACGTAATATTATTATATTGTTATACATTTTTGATAGACAATAAACCTTATTGATTTAATTCGGTGCAAAATTTGTGCAAGTTTTAAGACTAGTTCGCTCGATTAACCTTCTGATAGTTAACAAAATATTTCGAATTTAAAACCTTGCAAAATATTATCAAATCCAGTTATGAATAATATAAGGAATGGCGAGAAGTTCTTATGATTGATATTTATAAAATCTCTATAAATTTACTAAAGTACTTGAGGAAGTGTAATTTAATCTGAAAGGTAACAGTTTTACATTACAATTGGTATCGAGACTTTTTGAAGTACAAGATACATAAGTGTAACGTGGAAATATTATTATAAAGTCAGTATTTATATTATTACATGAGCAAACAAGTATTTTGAATCGATGAAATTCTTTATGAGAAAAAATCCAAGAGTACCTAGTTTTTTATGTAAATGATAGAATCTTATACTAATTTTGTTTTAAGTAGTAGGTTTGTCTATAGACAATACTCTAGCATCTATCTGATTATTACAGAACTTGAAGATACATAACTACTTAAGACAATGTTAGTTGTAAAAAAAAGTTAATTTATCTTCAGCTGAACCTTCAATCAGCATTTTTCAGCAGACACCCTTTAAACCCTGTACATTACCTTTAAAAAAATATAAATTCTATCAAATACCAATGACATACTCTATGAAGATTAATATGACAACAAAAACGTATACGGTACGTAGTTTAAGGTATGACAGGCGTAAATATTTTGAAGGTTAAATCTTCGAAGGAGAATGCGTTTCGGCCAAATGGCCTCTATTTATAAAAACATGCAAACTTCCAAAGGTCTTCATATTTTTAGCCTTTGACATTTATACAATACCAAAATCAGCACACATGTGCGTATCAAACAATGGAAATAATCTGAATAAAGTCTCATAACATTTTCGTCAATACAAAAATTGGCTTTGTAAATCGCAGGTATAAAATATACAGGTAATAATTCTACAAGGGGTTGCATGTAAAAAACCTTAATCGTACGAACAATAGAAATATACAAAAAGCTATCGTTTGGTTTTACATCACGTATAAGCTGTACCTTATAGACTCAATTAATTTACTTTTGCGCTCGACACTTACACATCATGTAAACCATGGCTTACGCTTAGTATTCGCCAAACATTACATTATATATTTATCTCAGCCTTTTCAAATAGGAGAATCATAATTAATTGAAATTTGGAATATAAAATAGTAACTAGTAGACTCGGTGTAATTAACATTACATGTAGTAAATAGCCCGCCAGGCCGAGGCGGCGGCGCCGGCTACTAATCTACCATGTGAAGCACCATTTGTTCTAGCGTAGGGATAATGTACACAATCCGACGATTTTAAATCTAAATATCATTAGAATTAAGTTGATGCACATATGCGCTTACTCTCCGAATTATTCGTTAGGAACAATGATTTAAAATACTATTCAAATATCTTTTAGGATAACTTAAAATATATTAACGTGCTCGTTTGGCACTTAGCACTAATTGTTCGATATTTCTTTAAAATATATAAAAAATAACTTGGTGTGGAACGATTAATGAAGATTTATGGTTTGACGAGTTAAAAACATAGTAAGTGGCATAAATCAAGCCTTTCTTTGGTGAAATTTGAAAAATGTTATTGCGCTCGCTTATGTTTTTAAGGCTCAAGTTCTCAAATCAAGATATTTTAACGGCACATATCTCATTAAGTAAATTAAACATTTAACATGTTACAAAATGCTTGCTTGCACGTCGTATATGTAATCGGTAATTAGATAATTACATTGCATAGAACTTTTTAAATTAAATAAACTCGATGTCACAAAAACCTATTTACAATTAATAAAATTCTACTTTTATGTATAAAATTGAGCATTATATAAACAAGGGCTGCTGAATCCTTAAATATAAATCTATGAAAATGCTTAATATTATATAATACAACACCCCGTAGGGGACTAATTCTACGTAAGTACTTAGTACTTATTACCGTCGCATAGCACTCAATAAACTAATATTTTACAAATGTACAACGTAATGTTCGTATCGTAATCTCATAGCCACTCGATACTACGAGCCGTAGCTCGTCTGATCGTCCTTACACAAATACTTTCGTTTGATCACAAAACTGGAATCACATTGTGCGGCGGGGAAACACGCGTCCGACGAGTGCGTGGTACGGCGACGGCCGCTCTCAGGTACACTCTATGATGAGGGGCTGGCTGGACTCGATGACGCTGGGCCGGGGCTCGCCGGCGGGCGCTGCGTAGTGCTGCGGCGGCTCGTGCTCGGCCGGCAGCGCGCGGTACTGCGGCGACATCTGCGTCACCAGGTGCGGCGTGGTGGTGTGCGCGTGGCCTCCCAGCATAGCCTCGCTGTGCGCCATCGCCACGCGCGCCCCACCGTTGCCCAGCCCTCCTTGCGATGGAGAGTGCACCTCGTATGCCTCGTGCCCCTCTCTGTCGTGGCAGTCTTTGTCGACGTTACCTGCAAAGTGCACGCGAAAATGAAATCGGCCGCGTTCAGCGAGAGCGCAAGTGAAAGTTGCGGTTCACCTACGAGGAGAAAGTGCAGAGCGCTGCAGTTGCTCTCGTGGCTACGATCGCGTATAATCGTCTTTGTAATATTGTGTTTTATTAGATACTGATTTAAATAAATTTAACCCTTAAAAAACCCAAAAAAGCCCTTAAAATTTCAATCTTTAATTTTTGCCAAAAAAAATGTGCAAAGATCTTACCTATACATTCAGTGTGGGCTGCATTGGTGATTGCAAGAACTTCCTCGATGTTGTTCGGTTTGCAGCTAGTAGTTTTCCAGTGCGTACGGAGTCCAGAAGCGCTGATGTACTTCTTGTCACAGCCTTGGCACACGTATGGCCTATCGTTCGTATGCAATCGCTTGTGGAGTTTTAAGTGAACAAACTGTGTGAACTTCTGCATACATAAGTCGCACGCGTATGGTTTTTGTCCTGAATGTAGGCGTAGGTGAGTCTTAAGATTGGATGTTGAAGAAAATCTTTTCTTGCAAATATCACACTGATGTGGTTTCTCGCCCGTATGCACGAGGTGGTGTTTCTGCAGATGAGCGAGCTGAGTAAATGATTTGTTGCACACATTGCATTTGAAAGGCCGTTCACCTGAGTGAGTTCTTAAGTGAACTTTCAGGTTTGAAAGCTGTCCGAATGTTTTGCAGCATACATTGCATTCGTAATGCATTTTTCCATCTTTCTTTTTAAGAGGGTATGGTAGGCTTCTATAGCCTCGCGAGGCTTGCGAGTTTGGACTAATGGGGGCTACCATCAAACCGCAGGACCCGTCAGGGCTCATGCTACCGTGCGCTGGAACTAACTGATTGTTCATGTTTGAATTCTGAATCAAACTCAGTTGTGAACAATTTTTTAGGGTGATTACGCTCGTAGATGAAGGGTAATGATGATTATTCTGACTATTTTGAGATCTCTCGTACTGATGGGAAGAAGTGACGGTTGGTGAATATGTATTCGGTGGAGATCCTAATTGAGTGATAATTGTCGAATTTGGCGGAGAATATAAATTATAAGAATAGTTTGGGTAGTGACTTTCATATCGGGTTTCTCTTATTTCTCTAATTTCTCTGATTTCCCGGATTTCTGTTGTGTGTGGTATAGAGTGCGGCGGTGATGTAGAATAGACTGACGCCGCGCTAGGTGTAGGGAGCTGTTGCGGCAACGGCAGTAAAGACGGCAATGGGGTTAAATTTGAACTAGAGTCAGGACTGCAAGCATTCCCGTATCGTTGACTTTTCTTATACGAGTAAGCCATTTCAGTAGGCGATGATGGCGGGGGCGTAGCGTTAGGTTGTCTTCTGCTTGGATCATTATTATTTGTATCGATGCGATTTCCTGTGAGTATAGTTTCCAAGATACGTGTGTCTGGTGGAGAGTATCTCATGAAAGCCGGTTGTGGTGATGGAGACATGGCGCCGTCCTCATAATATGGTTTGGACACGGGAATTAAAGTATTTTGTGATGGTTCGAGCACAATGACCGTCGATGTTGCGGGGTCACGTCGCGGTGGAGATAAGTTCTGTGGCGTCGTGTTGGCAACTTCTTCGGCTATCATTAATTCTTTTTCACTTTCACAATCCATGTCTTTAGGACTCTGATATTGATACGGCCTAGGTATCTTTTTCTTGAGCTTTCTGTAATCGTTACGGTGCATTTCTTGGTCCATTTTTTGTACGATAACTGTTTCTTTTGGTTCATTGGTTTTATTGGAACAATCCAAAACATAGTTTTCAACGTCTGAGTCGCTTGAATCTTCTGGTGGTGTAAATTCATCATGATAACCATTGCTGTGGTATCCTTCATCGGATCTGACTGAACCATCATTCGGTGTTAATTGTGGCTCATAATGAGGAGGTCCACAATGTGTCAGGCATGGTGATTTATTACCAAGTTTATCCTGATGATTTTGAGCCATTGGTGACGCTCCACGCATATCTCTAAGATGTTGGTTCTGTGCTGGTGATCTGTTACTGTATGCTCTAGGGTTTTCCATTTGATGTATTACAACATGAGACGTACTTTCCTTGTGTTGTATAATTAATGTAGGGTTGTCTCTGTGATATATTTTTACTGGCGAAGGAGGTTGCATTAGACCATTAGGTGATAATGGAGTTTGTTCACTCATTACTGGGCTTTCCGGCTTATTATTTACGACATTTACGGGAATATCAGTCCTTACAATTGTTCTCTCATTTTTGTTTCTTGGATCTTCACGGGAAATTAAGTTTGGGTTATCATTAAACAGTTTGTCACTTGCTTCGCGTTTTCTTCGACGACTTGGAATTTCAGCTTCAAGCAATTCCTTTGCATTTGTTAGACCTAACACGTACTTCATGTGATTGAATGCAATTTCGGGGTGAACTGGTGCAGGTGGCAAGCCATAAGCTTTCTTGATTGACTCTTCCTTACCTAAAACAAACAAACGGATAATTAATTTATAATCCAAGTGTAAAATTAAAAAAACGTTAATACTCCAAATAAAAGATTTGTTAACTTACATATTGAGTAAGTCGTTTGTTCAGGGTCAATTTCATAGCCGAGCCTTGTCGCGAAATCTTTGCAGTACCATACCATGAGCTCTTCATTTGGCATGATATCTCTGTGAACAAAAGAGTTTGTTATTACGTGAAGTTCGGAAAGTGTTAAAAGTATATTGATAAAAGTGTTGTTAAGTTAAAGTTACCTGATTGTGTAAAAGTATATGTGCTCTTGATGCTGGCAGGCGACGAGATTCATCACGGAGAGCGAGTACGCCGACGCGACGTATCGCATCCAGTTCGCGACGCTCGTGTCCGACCCGTCCAGGTAATAGTAGTCACTATCTTTGAATATCTGTAATGAAAAGAGAATCCAATATAATAATCAGGCGCGCCATATTTGAACCGCGGTTGCTTTGTTTTTTGATTGATTAAAAAAAGTTTTAGATCTTACTTTATTGAATACGTGGGAATACTAGTATTATAAAGTGACATTAATATAAATATATAGTATTTCATTGACATTATGTCACTCAAGTGCACACATGTGCCGCAGCTCACGTGTCACGTGCAGGATATTTACAATGCGCGTGCAGCGATACGCTGCGCCAGTGGGAGTCAAGGTCGAGATGCAATGTCACTGTTTGTTAAACAAGCCGGAAGATAACACAGGACTTAGAATAGTTTATTAATTGTTATGTCTGCCGCACCAGTTTACATATCCTACTTGTAAAGAATATAAAGAAGTAGTTAATTAGTTTTCGTTTCCGATTAACTTTTTTCCAAAACATTCTTATCTAAACAATTGTGAACAGAAATTATGTATGTATCTAATATTATAATGAGCAGCCAAATGAAAGTAAATGGCATGTTATTGTGGACGAATTACTTTTGCGATTAATGAAAGATTGCGTTAATGTTCATGGATCTAAAGCAACTAATCATTTACCACATACCATCACCGCGATAAAGAAAAGGAAACCCAGTCTCACCTTAATGTTTCCATATGTATGATGTCTGACAGTTTCCTGTACCTGGCCCAAAATAGAGAGGAATCGGTTAGTTAAGAAAGTATAGTGCATATTGTACATAGCTTGCGTAGAGTATGAACAACATACACCACGCATGTAAGTTAGTTTGAACAACGGGGGCAGGGCGTAATTGCGAATTTATGAAATATTTACAAACGTAAGCCTCAACCAAAGTATGATAGTGAGGAACTATTACGTGGCTATGCGAAAAGCGAAGTGAAAGTGTTTTTACCAAGGTGAAAAGCCGATTACAGATAGAATAGCAACATGACATGAAATCAAGAAGTAATTAGCATTGAATAATAAATTATACACTGTGTGGTAGTAAATCTTGCAGTTTTATTTTTTAGCTAAGATTTTTGCGAATAATAACGTAGCAGTGTTCAGTCGTCGCAAGGATTCAATGAGTTCTATTTCTTGTTGTGTTGCTATATCTGGCTCCAGCCATATCCAAAATAAATATATATATATACATATCAAATATATAAACTTACCCTCCAGCAATATCTCCACGAGATTTTGTCATTGGGTATGCTGGGAGTCCTGGTGCCTTCGAAAGGTCCGAAGCGTGTGCCTCTCGGGATCACACCGATGCTCCAAACGCCTTCCGTCTGCGATAAAAAGTAACATTAAACTAGGACTCATTTGCAACATTTAATAATTATATCGGCACTCGAGCTAGGTACCTACCGGTTATCTCACTACTATGATGGCACAATAGTGAATTCGTTTCATTTGTTATCGCAATATTTGTATTTGTATTGGTAACCATTTGAATACCAAGTAACAGATTTATTCAAGTTTTAACGTGAGGCTTCTTATTACATTTCTCGTAATTAAGAATTTTATTAAGACTTATACCAAATTTATTAGTTTTGTTGGTGGTTACCAAAGTGGTTACATAGACTTAATCAATGTTTTTCGTCTCAAATTAGAAATGCTCATTTATTGTGATTATTCTGAAGTAGTAGTGTAGTGTCTTATTCTGAATCTACACTATATAGTTTTCTATTGTTTTTTATTTGATTGTTATAGCACCAAAGCTGCTATTGACACTTTTATTTACAATTAACAGTACGGTTATGGTAATTTGTGTAATTAATTGGTATGATCAGAATATACTCTTAAATTTGGTTATTTCCAGATAGTTCTAGATTTTTCTTTAAACTGGTTTACTCACCGGTGTGTTGGGAGTTGATAATACTGCAGAGGGTCTTAATGCGAGGCTCCTGGGTAGTGTTCTTTCAGCTCTGTTAGGAGTGCCCCGCTCGCAAGGCACGTCGGGCACTATGTAAACAGTCAGCCGCTCAAACTCTTCCTCGCGCATCCGCGTTACGTCATACGCGCCCGCGCCGCCGACGGCGGCCACCGCGCCGGCTCCTGCTGGGCTGCCGGTGCGACCGACCACCGTCGTGCTTGGTACTTCTTCACTAGATGACTGTTTGGAAAATGAGAAAATTGTGTTATTTTTTGAAAATCGATTATTTATATTAGCTTTTGTCCAGATGTCATGTTACTTACTGGATTGATATTCTGTACTTTTACACTGACCACGACACAAAACGTTACAGTAGGCCGGTTTTGCAAATAAATGGGTCCCCGAATGAAAGAGTTCGCTTGATCAGATATCATGCTGGTACATATATAAAAAATTATTATAATTTAACGGGGGACCGATTGATGAACTCATATATTGAAAATGAAAAAAAAAAACGTAAATTTGAAATTTCTTTTTAATGCGGTTTTTTGAAGAGTTTCAAAAAAACTTTAGAGTCAATTTCAAGTCAAACACGCCGTTTCTCACTCAAACGATAACAAGTTAATATTGAGATGCTCTTCCTGAAGCATCGGCAGGACATTTTCCCGAAAAATATGCAAACAACGTCGCAGAGGAATGCATTTCCCCTTTACCGGCTACGTGCATTTTCGGCGCCGTCCCATTTTGAGTGCTATGTGCTAAGAGGAAGAGTCTATTTCCGGGTAGTGCAAGGCGACAAGCGGCGTTCGATAAAGGGGCGGCGCGACTACTGACCCAGTTTTGTGATGAGTGCGCACTTTCAACTGCGCATCAACTTCCCCTTTGCCTATTTATATTTTCCGCAAATTCGATTGATCCCTTGAATTTTTCATTCCACTATCGGAAAATTAAAAAATAACCGAATGCATCGCGTAGTTCAGTGAAGTTGTTTTTTTGTCAATGGGAGTCGTTGGATGTTGGTGCGATATTCATGTAAATGCGTAGTGTACTTACTAGTCTCATTTTGATGATTTTTGTAGTAGTTCAGATCAATTTTTCATAGTTTTGTATCCTGCGCTAGTATAACTTGTACCTGGAACAAAAGAAAGTCTAAATTAGAAAAGGTTTGCTTATTACTTCGTTGTTGATAGGTATATGACTCGTACAACTTGTTATTTTTTATCTCAACCTACTTTGTTGCCTTAAATAGATTCTCATTAAATTATTTACATACAAAATGAAATAGGAATGTATTTTTTTTATGATAATTAGTTGCCATGACATTTAAATTACTATACAGAGAGAATTGGATTTAATTCGAAAACTTATTAGTTTAACAAGTGGATTTTTTTTCGATGAAGTAATTATTATATTATAAATTTATAACACAACAGCTTTATTAAATAAATGAATAATAAATTCTCCAGACTGACACACCAATTCCCTAGTTCCAAACTAAGCTTATAAGCTTGTGCTATGGATACTAGGTGAACGGATAGACATACTTAAATACGTTTATAAACATCCATGACTCGGGTACAAATGTCCATGTTCGTCACACGAAAAATTTGCCCCTAGCGGGTTTCGAACCCGCGACCCTTAGTCTCGTGGCCAGAGTCTCTGACCACTCGACCAACGGGCCTGTCTTTATTATTTGTTAGTACCTAAAACAAAAAGTAAATAATTATATTATATACTTTAGCAAATTAAATTATCACCATTACGCTCACTTCCATGTATTAAAATAGCATAAACTCCGGTTTCAAAATAAATTTAAAGCAATGGGAGTTTGTACGGTGCTAAATCAAAAATATTGCTCTTTTTGTTGATGCCGCATTGAGTATTTGCCAATTTGGCAGCGACGCGTCGGAACACGGAAAGGACTCGGTCGCTTATTTCGAACAAATTCTTTGTAGATGGTAAACAAGCGAAGGTAACATGCAACATGCTAATGAACACCGTATTGAGTCTAAGTCTACTCTAATATCTACGAATAGTCTCACTTAAGTACCTATAATATAACTTAGTTTTTAAGCAAAGGCATAAAAGTTCGATTAATTAAAATTTAAACAAATAAAGAAATTACGTGGAAGATGTTACCTATTATGATAATTAAAAACAAAAATAATCGTAAGTCATTATTTGTATCTTGAATACCATTATCCCACGCGATTTTCTGAAGCACATATTAGCTTGCATAAAGTCTCTTCATGAAAATCTGTTGGCGTGATTCAGTAAACAAACTTGTGTGTGGTGTTCAGGAAGTGTGTACTAACATCCTCCGCACCTGCCCTGCGTAGGCTTTCCGTAGACGCCGGATAAATTGCTTGAGCAATCGTTAAGTTCAACACTTGGTTGCATAATTGCGGAAGACGCGTGTCGCGGCCGTCGACTTCTCTCGATGGAAACGAAAAATTTGTTATCCAAACCGGGCCCATTTGACATTCAAATTGTTGCGCAAGCGCCGCCACAGCGTTGCATTGTAAACATTATGCGATGCATCTGTAATGGTCCCTCGTATGGTTTTGTAACCACGTCTATGTACCGAGTGTATGTATCATAAATATTTCAAAAGAGTCGGAATATGATTGTTCTAGAGCCGGCTGAGTTTGTTGACTTCATTAAAATATAATTTATGAATTTTGTGGGCGAGCTCTTTTGAGCTGAAGATATAATGGTGTAGTAACGGCGCAAACTACTTGAATATACATAGCCTTAAGAATTATCATCATATTTATAGGAACATTTTACTGGGACTGGAATATTTATACAAATTCACAAGTTATAATTATTAAATTAAACCCTTTATTATGTAAATTATTATAATTCATTATATTATTATTAAGGTTTAAAGCAAATGGTCTTGTGATACTTTTAGTCGACTAGTTTTAAAGGAAACTATGACTTAAGCTCAAAATAAAGGCCGGGTTGTAGAAATAGAATTTGACCGACGACGAAATGGCAGACTGACGTCGTAGAAATTGGACGTCACAGTCATGTCCCTTGTATTCTGGGCCTATTGTCTATGCATCACTGAATAAGTTAGCACGGGGTTTAAATAAAAGATCTAGTCACAAAGTAGAGGTAGCGACTATTCTATTTCCTATGTCAAATAACTGTTAAACTATTTTGCTGCAATGTTTCATGTAATAATGCATGTTTTAGTAATAACTCTTAATATACGTAACTACATTGCTATGGCATAACTCTGAAAGTATGGTAGTTTGCTGGCCAAAACATGTTTTTAATCATCTGATTGAGAATTTATGCCGACAAAGAAGTTATGTAAAAGTAATTTATGTAAATTGATTTGCCAAATGACACTGTATTCACGTCTATACTGCCTTATATTTTTGTATACTGAGATCAATGGATGCTATAAAGTAACGATATACCTACCTATATAAACACATTGTAATATTGTGGTAATCATGTTATCATTATTTAATATTCAGCTATTTTACATCTGTTATAATAATACGCAATTGCAACTACTAACTAACTATGAATAAATTATATATGGACTTTAAATTGCCATAACAGTATTTTACTTGTGTATTCACATGAGTAAATGAAATAAATATAAGTTATTAACTAAAAGTGAACGTTGTTATATAAATGTTGCAAAGAACAAATACCGCATGAGAACAGTGCCAAACTGTAAGTGACGTATTTTACATTAAGTGAAACCGATATCGTCAATAGTCCAATAATACACTCTCTGATGCCGATCTTATGAATTGACGAGCGAGCGAGCCCAAGCCCTGGCACGAAGCCGATGATGCTTTAGAAGAAAATCATTCTTTGTTTTTTTTTTTTTATGTGGTTTCTAGGCAACTAGAGTACAGACTATAGTAAAATAATATTGCATAGTGCCTTGTTTTCAATTTTGTAAGAAAAAACATTTTCTAAGATTAGGTATATAAATTCACCTCTGTCTTTTTTTTGCGATTTCATTTTTAATCTCTTTGACAAAACATAAAATTTTATTTAAATTATGATTAATACATTGTTGTCAGACTTACTCCAATGGGAATATTTACTAAATTATTTTCTACTATTTACTATTTCATATTTCTACAACTAATGTGTTTTTTTTTGCTTCATCTAGTGACTTTTCCGTTTAATTATGGATAGGTAAGTCGTTATGTACATTTCATAGGAGAGACTTATTATTTACATTTCATCTATAAATAGGTGCAAAGACTTTTATTTTATTTATTTATGTACTGATATCATTTTTAAAAAGGAAATTCTTGAGCTTTGTACTCCGGAAACTTTATAAGTTCCAAAACTTTCCCGGCGTGAATCTATAAATGTAGCCGGCTATTGGCTGTTGCGTAAGGGTATGTTTACAAGCGTGGAGGGGCGGGGGTGCCGCACGTGACCGGTTGCGCAATGCGCCCGCGCAATGTCAGCCGTACACGCGACTTGCGCTCCGCTCAGTTTGCCCTTACTTCGACTTTTACTTATTGTTTGTTATTGCATATGCGTATCTGATTGAAATGGAAATCTATGAGCTCTGCTATGTGTAAACAGGAAGTTTTTACTGTACTTTTAATAAGAAATATTCTCACTTATGATGCAGCAGTTAAAAAAATATGGCTCTGCGTGATTGCGAAAAGAATGTTCTTGCAATTATGTAAAAATTGAATATTTTAAAATATTACATTAAAATAGCAATATCTTATTGAATTCTTGTTAATACATATTATATCGAACTTCCAAATGATTAATCTAATTTCTAATCTTATAAATAAAACTTTATCTCATTTAGAAAGCCCAATAAATCCTGTTTTCCTATCTACAACCATGATGAATGATCGCAATGGTGAGGCGAACAGGTTAATGATCCCCGTTGATTTGCCACGAACAGGTGTATAATTATGTAGTTAGCGGCCTGGCCGCGGTAGCGCACCGCTGCGCATCGTCGCACGCGCAGCGCACTAGGAAGCTGCCTTTTGCGTCCGAATAAAAAGTACCCCATTGTTTTTTTAAAGCGGCATAGAGGTTTGTTTACCATGTTACATAAATAGTAGCTTAAATCTGATGCGTATCTTGCTTCCTAGCAATTTAAGTTCAATTAATTTTGTTTTTGGGTTAGGTAGAGCTACATATAACTCTTTTATTTTGTTTATTCAATTATACTTTATGGAACACATTATTACACATTTGTGAATAAACGTAATATGTTCCCAAAAAAGATTTGGAAGCCCTTAATTATCTATTTTTGACATTAAAAAAACTAATCCATAAGATTTCTCAAGTTCTGTTTTGAAACTTCATATATAGGTATGTACTTGTAGTTCCCACTTTGTGAATGTGTATCTATAAATACACCAAGTCCTTACATATTTAGAAACAGAATAATAAAGTACAATGTTTAAATCCAATGATCGACATATTACTTCACGCCAATTAGGTTTAAGTAGCATTAACAGACTTACACAAATTAATTGCTTGTTATTGATTCATCTATAAGTACTTCCTCCTATCAGCGGTGCTGATTACACCTTTGAATGTAACTGACTATGTTAATTATGTAAGAGCATTATCATCAGTTGCAATGTAACGGAAATATTTCCATTCGACCAATTGATAGAAAATTGTGGTGTTTATATTATGCTTGTTATTACATCTAATCTAATAAACATTAGTTTCCGATTTGCTAATTTAAAGTTTTATATTTTGTTCAATCGCTTGGAAAACTTATTCATCCTCGGCCCAATAATATTCCAATAATAGTCATATTAGACGATTACTAAAAAAAATGCTTCATACGACTAAAAGCTAAATAAACCTGCTTTTTAATAACTATCAATAACGAAACAATGCCATGTAAAAATAATATAATTTAGCTAAAAGTAGGTTTATACGATGTTTATAACAAAAAAAAACTAATTAATTTAGAATAAAGAAATAGTTCCGCAGGAAACTAGCAATGTTCGTACAAGTAGCTTGTGTAGAAAATATATCATCATTATGTCACTGAAAACAAGCTCAATAGCTAGTGGATTATTAAATTCCATTTTTTTTCCAGAAACGATTCGACCAATTGTTTTATATCGGTTTGCGTTGATAACGATTTGTCCAATTTAGTTTTCGGCGCGTCGTTCGCGCGCGAGCCGCATCGGCGCGCGCGCACCAGGAAGCAACCTTGGCGTCGCACTTGAACTTGCCCTATTGCACCGCGCGCATCGCCCGCGCTCTGCTCGATGCGCTGTTTGTTACACTCATATCTATTTTATAACTACGATGGTTAGTTGATTAATTAGGTACATATGTTCGTACGTTAGAGTGCATATGGACTATCAAGGAGCCTAGACGTTAGATAACGATGGCAAGTGTACCTACAATTCTGAATAATATGTTCATTGCATTAAAAGAAACCAATTACGCTATTATTTTTTAAATACTTGTATAAAATGTGATTTCGTATGTTAAATTTTTAGACATTAAAACTTTGCTTTAATAACTATCAATAACGAAACAATGCCATGTAAAAATAATATAATTTAGCTAAAAGTAGGTTTATACGATGTTTATAACAAAAAAAAACTAATTAATTTAGAATAAAGAAATAGTTCCGCAGGAAACTAGCAATGTTCGTACAAGTAGCTTGTGTAGAAAATATATCATCATTATGTCACTGAAAACAAGCTCAATAGCTAGTGGATTATTAAATTCCATTTTTTTTCCAGAAACGATTCGACCAATTGTTTTATATCGGTTTGCGTTGATAACGATTTGTCCAATTTAGTTTTCGGCGCGTCGTTCGCGCGCGAGCCGCATCGGCGCGCGCGCACCAGGAAGCAACCTTGGCGTCGCACTTGAACTTGCCCTATTGCACCGCGCGCATCGCCCGCGCTCTGCTCGATGCGCTGTTTGTTACACTCATATCTATTTTATAACTACGATGGTTAGTTGATTAATTAGGTACATATGTTCGTACGTTAGAGTGCATATGGACTATCAAGGAGCCTAGACGTTAGATAACGATGGCAAGTGTACCTACAATTCTGAATAATATGTTCATTGCATTAAAAGAAACCAATTACGCTATTATTTTTTAAATACTTGTATAAAATGTGATTTCGTATGTTAAATTTTTAGACATTAAAACTTTGCTGCTTAATTTGATGACGATATTTAAAAAATAAAAGAAAATCCAATAAAGATCTAAAGTCTGGATGTCTATGGCGCTAAAGTGTACATTAAAATGTCATCCAATTGACATCGTTGGCATTTAAATATTAATTTAGCGGCGTATGATTGATGCAAATATATGCATATTTTTTCCCACAGACTTCTGAGATTTATTTTCAATATATACTTATAAAAGCTAATAAATTGAGAAGGATTTGCGGATCGTCCTTAAGTAATTAGAGAAGAAATTCTATTAATACCTTGTGTAACTATTTTATTTTAATTTTCTCCTGTTATGGACGCTAATCGTCTAACAGTTAAGCTTATTTAAGTAAAAATATTATATTCATGACAAAGTAGTTGTTACATAATATTATTTTCCGAATGACACATTGAAAATATATGCTTTTATATTGCCAACATTTAATC